>VZRP01010386.1:0-65600 GCA_013397995.1 Malurus elegans
ACTGCCGGACACACGGCTGCGGGTACCGCCGGACACACGGCCGGGCGCTGCCGGACACACGGCGGCGGCTCCGTCGGGAAGACAGCAAACACGAGGTTGTCGCAGTGTCGAGCTGCCTCGGGGAAGCGGCAAAATAGGCCACACGGATAGGACAGGTGTGGAGAGGGAAGAAGCAGGACCGCAGGAGCGAAAGGAAACAAAAGGAAAAGCGGCGGGGGGAGGACAGCCAAGGTGACCCTCCAAGCGGGTCCCTACTCCCTCCAAGAACCCCAAAGGAAAATGGCCCCGTTCTGTCGCAGTTCGCTGCTTTTATATGCCTCGCCCGCCCATAGCGTGATTTCCCGCGCGTTTTTCCCGCACGTTTTTTTCCGCGCGTTTTTTCCCCGGGTATCCGGGCATTGCCCCACAGCACTGGGGGCAGAGGATTGCAGAGCAGCCGGGGAAGCTGTGCCAGTCTGTGCCATGATCGTCTGCCAGGCAAAACCTCCCGAGGGACAGCTCCCAGCACGTAACACATGTTGAGGCAGAAATAAAAATCAGACTGGTCTCTCTGAGTGAGGCACACAGAAGGACAAAGAGCAACAGGGAGCAGGACACTGGGCCAGAATGAGAAAAAGAGGGGCAGTGAGCAGGACAGAGGAGTGAACGGACATAAAGGACACGAGGATTCAGAAACAAAGAGGGAAACAAAGACAGAGAAAATGAGCACAGCAGATGGGTGTGGGGGGAAGATGGGCAAGGTGGAGCAGAGGGATGGAGAAAGAGAGGGATGGGCAGCAGGACACAGGATTAGGAAGAGGACAATGATGGAGAAGCAGTGAGCAGCAGATGTAGAAAGGTACAGGCAAAGGTAGAGGTGAGATGAACAAAAAAATAAAGCCACAGTGCAGGACAAAGGAAAGAGGAAGAAGGACATAATCCAGCAAATTGGCTGCTTTTCCCTCCTCCCCTTGTTTGCAGAATTTCCGCTGACTGGGGATGGTCAGCTGCTCCTTTCCCAAACATCTTTCCTCCTATGTACTTAGCTGATCCATCAGAAAACCACACATATTCCTTTTCAAAAGGCATTAATTGATCTCAAGGTTCTCGCCATCGTGCTGGGGACTCCTGTCCAGCTGTAGAATCAGGAATTATTTCTTGATCCCTGATGGGGGCAGCAGCCACTCAATCATAGAGAGCAGATACCCTGCCAACTCCTACCTTGGCTCTATCCTGAATGTACCTTCCACTTTACGATCCTTGACTGTTAAGCATGCTCAATCCGATGGGTTTTCAGGGAACTCCATCGATTGCATGACAGGAATTTCAGGACAAAGAGCCCTAAAGTTATTTCATTATTTCATGTCCCACTGTAAGTTGTCCTGTCTCCACAATGTCCAATAGCATGCTGACAATTGTTTCTTTTAGAGGGGTGTAAATTGTGTCCTGCCTCCAGCAGCTTTCTTCCCCAAAGGCCCGAAGGGGCTTTCTTCTTTCCCTGTTTTTGTCATAGACTCCAATGCGACTCATTTAGGGACATTTAACTCGACTTCTCCTTTCTGCATGGGCCATAAATCCAAAGTCCTTGGTACAGCCTCTTTTACTACCTCCAAGGCAGCTTGCTCTTCATTGCCCCATTCCAACACATTATTTAAACTCTTTATGTAATGGGGTTAAGATGTGTCCACCATGCAGAATGTGTTGTCTCCAAAATCCAAACAGTCCAAAAAACGTTTGTGCTTCACTCTTATTACAAGATGCTGCAAAATCCAAAATATTCTGTCGAGCTTTGGGCAGCATTTCCTGATACCCACAGTGCCACTGAATTCCTAGAACTTTCACTGTTTTGAGTGGCCCTTCAGTTTTAATAGGAATTATTTCCCTGTTTCATATGATCCACAAACAATTCCAGCAATTGTACATCTTCCTCATGGTTTCCCTGGAACAGGATGTCACCTCTATGATGGACTGTTTGCATAGGAGGAGGCAGCTGTATCTCACTATTTCATTTCTTTTGACTTTAACACGGACAGTCTTTTCCTCAGTAACAGTGTGACTGGTTAAGCAGTACTTTGTCATCATTTGGTCAGCTCATGAGGCTTTTTCTTTTTAAAATGGGATTTTCTCAAGGCAGAGAAACCTACCATTCTGCAAATACCTACTTTTGAATACAGGAGCCAGAGTGGAAGATTATTCACACCAGCTATTGAAGGAGAGGTAAAATCTTAAGTGCTAAAACTGAAGATAGAGCACCACTAAATGAAATAAAAGATTTGTCTGTTTGCTTTTAAACTGATGCAAAGCAAGAAAAAGTCAGTAAGTATAAGCAAACTACTTTAAATCTAATAAAAACTGTGCTGCTGTGAGCATTGAGATAAAGGTGAATTCTTAAATTAGACCAATAATGACATATACCCAAACAAGCAAAAATATTCTCTCTCCCTTCTCCTCCCTTGCTTTCTGCTTTCTTGTCATAGAATACGTGACCAAGGAGAAACTGAGAGAATCCACCAGTGGCAGAGCTTACTCCAATCAGTGTGCTGGAATCATCAAAGAGCGACTGTAGCAGACCAAATAGGGCTTTACCCTTTAAAGTATATTTTATCCTGTTGAGATCAGCACAAATATAAGGGATGAAACTGCCTTCCCATGGCTGCCATCCAAGCTCTGAAACTGCAGCTCAGTACCACCTGCGAAAATTTCTGCTTGAATCCCCAAAGTAATGATCCTCTCTATCTCCACCCCTTTAATTCCAATTCTGTCAGCTCTTCAGTGCTCAAAAATGGACTGGTTAAGATAGCAGTGAGAAATAAAAAAGAACAAAATAAACATTTTTTTTATTGTGTAAGTAAGTAGATTTGAAATGGAATTACTGAAAGGTAAGTGGCAATGGCCCACCCCCCANCTATCTCCACCCCTTTAATTCCAATTCTGTCAGCTCTTCAGTGCTCAAAAATGGACTGGTTAAGATAGCAGTGAGAAATAAAAAAGAACAAAATAAACATTTTTTTATTGTGTAAGTAAGTAGATTTGAAATGGAATTACTGAAAGGTAAGTGTACATGGACCCCCCCCACTCACAGTTCCCTTTTTACAGTTGCACTTAGGAATTGTAATTCAAATATGGTTACACAGATATTTTCCCCACACACACACTCAGTGCCCCTTAATTTAAAAACCTAATCTGCCATAAAGTTATGTGAAATAGAACAGACTGAGAAAATACTTGAGAATGACTGTTGTTTACAAATAAGGTCATTTATAGTATGCAATTACTGATAAGGTAGAACAAGTGTTCAAAAACTGGACTGCATTACAAAGCATTTCTTCAAACATCCATTTTGGATTATTGCTGGAAGGTACTAATTGGTCTATTCTAGACTAATTTACAAACATTCATAAAATAGTGAAAAATGCATGCTTCAGAAACCTGGGACATTTCATGCCTTTGCCCTAACAGAATATGAAGTTGGAAGCAAGTGATTGGCATTTTTCAATGTAGATCAATGTAGATTTCAATGTAGCATTTAGAGTTTTTTGTCTTTTGTACTAACTGATTCTTCATATTTTTTCTCCTTTTTTTCAGGTGGCTTTTTATCTTCAGGTTTAGTCCATGGAGGGCTGTGCAATTTCTGCAGAGGTGAAAACAGCATCAGTGTAAACATTGTGTATAGAATACAGGTACACATAAGCAAAAATTTTAAAAGTATGGTAAAATTCCATGACAGTAGTGCACATAGAGCTGTATTTCTATTTAACTGTTGAACCAGTCATAAACTGCTGCAGCAGAATATGGGATTTGCCAACTGTGCCTAGGAAAGGGTTCTGATCTCCATAAAGGAAGCATATTTAACAACCTGTACAGTGCAAAACCGTGCAAGTCTGATCTGCATGCAGCTTCATAGAATTGCAGATGTGTAATTAATTTGGAAATCTCTCCCTTTTGCTTCCAGGCTATAGACAGTACACGATCAAATTTGACATTTGATTCTTAAGTCATTTGGCTGCTAGTTCTTCAAACATTCCATAGTTTTGCCAATTGTTGCCAGCCAGAAAGCATTTTGAACATGAGCTGCAATCAGCAGCGAAGTCTGAACTAAGCAGTCTTCTGTTCTGAGACAGAACTTAGTGAAGAACGTGTAACTGAATGCACTTCAATCGCATGTTTCACAAGACGTTTTAGCAAAACCCCAACAGTTACTCTGGAAGAGAATACCTGAAAGCTTGTGTCTGTTTCTGCTGCCTTCAAACGAGACGTGGAAGCATTGCGATTCCCCAAACATGTCTTGGCAACCTGTCAATACAAATGTCAGAGGTAACTACTTTGTATTATTTCCTAAAACATTCCTCTTTTTCCTAAAGAAAGAAATTTTTAAAAACCAAAACACTGGGTTTTTTTTTTTTAAGCTTAGTTGATGAAATGGAACAAAGTTTTCATAGCCAAGCTTATCCCAGACTCCCATCCCCCTTAACAACACAGTCTTGTGGCAGCAAGTTCAACAACTTCATGCTTATCCTTATTTCCCTCGTGTTCAAATCTCACCAATAGTGACATTTACTCCTACAAGTGGTTCTAGGGAACAGAAAAATAATTTAAAATGTCTTTTATGGGTGAAGAAATAGTAACAAACAGCTGAAAGTCAGCATTACAGTTAGAACTATTACTATTTTCTTGTCTAAACTTCTCTAGAAATATTACTATTTTCTTGTCTAAACTCTCGATCTGTTAGGTGTAATAATCCCTGAATGGGAATATAAAGTCACTCAATGGGGAAGTCAGTCTCAAGTACAGAAAATCTTGTTACAATAATTGCTGTCATTTTATTCCAGTAATAATTTTACATTCTTTGCCAACATGCCTTTAAATCTCTGGGAAAACAGAGATGCGCACCATAAATAAAATTAATTACAAAGCAGGTTTTTGAACCAAGGAGATCCCCTGATATTTAGATATCAATATTAGAGATTTACTCAACACTGAAACTTCCACTCTACTTAAATTAAAGTCCCTTCAGGAGCAGGATTAATGATGCCATAGGAAAAGAAACTGAAACATGAAACACAGGAAAATATTGATAATATTTGGTCATTACTCTGAGTTCACATTGGAATTTCTCTACTTGCTTTGCTATTAAAATGGCTACATTTAAACAGTGAAAATGACAGGGTTTTTAAAAAGTTTTAAGACATCAAGACTCTTTCCAACATAACAGTCGGGCATTTAGTAATGTTTAAGCTATTGAAGTGAACCTCTGAGAAGATGCAGACTGATTGATGTGGGGAACTTTTTCCTATTTTCCCACTCTACAAAATAGCAAATAAAAGTGTGATTAATATAGGGAATAATCAAGGCAGTATTGATCACTGATAAAGCACCTCCTCTTTTTATGACAAAAACTCAAACAAAACATCAAACAAAAACATGTGGTTTATGTTCTAGATAAAGGCTAAAAAATCAGATGACAGAGTAGGAATTTTTAGTAGACTTTTAATACTTCAAAACCTTAGAAGGGTGGGTCTGCCAAAACTTTCATTTAAATTATTTACTAATTATCTAGATTTTAAAAGTACATTTCAAGCTGAATCATGTTCAGCAAAAAAATGAGGGTTTGGGTGACTTCTAGGTGAGCAGCTTGAGGACAAAAGGTCAAATACATTACACAGTGCAAACTGTGTAATGAAGAAGACAGCAAAAATGTTAATTAAATATAAGATCATTTACATATCCAGAATTCTGACTGTACATACTAAAAAATGCAATCAGGCAACCTACAAAAAAAGTAAAATACTACACTTTTGTTACTGTTGCTAGTTCCCTCTATGCCAAGTAGAGGATTGTTTTGCATGTTCATCTGTGTGACTCTGCTTGTCAAATTCCCTCTTGTGAGAGGTACACTAATTACAAAAGGACATAATGACAGCTTGACATGGTAGAAACTATCAAAAAGCAAAAATAATTGCTCCTGGGAAAGAATGGTGTTGAAATGTTGTCAGGATGGGGTTTTTTTTAAAATTTTATGGAGATGAGATTTTAGAAGTACCTGCTGGAAGAGATACTGGGATAGTGCCAAGCTTTGTATCAAGATTTCAACATTTCAGGGAGGAGCTCTGAAAAAAATCAGGCATTCCTGTACCTTGTACCATCATTACTCAACAGTAAAGTATGTCCCTCAACATATCCTGAGAAAGACACACACACTGGGCAAAAGTCTTTCTCCATTTCTGCCAAAGAAGGATCAATTGCTTTTCTTCCAAAGAGTGAACTGTTTTTAATTCAAGTACATGTTCTATCAGATTTGCTCATGAATTTGTTACAGATCTGCTTTAACCCTCGCTGTTTAGAAGCAAGGTGCAGAGCAAGGTGTGAAATGCGTGTGTACCTTTTCACAAGACACCTCTGCTGTTTTTCATGTCATTCTCCTGTTTTTAGATCACAGGGCTGGTTAAACTCAGATTAAATAACTTCATATGACCTTCAGAGTCCCCATTCACAGAACTGAATTTACTTTCAGGATTTTATTAGTTTGAAATTTTGTTGTAACAATGGTTACTTTTTTTCTCTTATTACTCCCTCTGGAAAACAACCCGAGAGCACAATGTGATCAAAGCTCTGCAGCTGAAACTGATTTTAAAAAATGAAGCAAAATGCTGTGGTTGCTTAGAAACGTGTACAAGTTTGGCTCCAATCCTCAATGTCCTTTGTCACCGAATGATTAATGAACATGTAGTGTTTGTTTACTGCAGGAAATTAAGGCAGTAAATAAAAGCACTATCACTTTTATTTATCAGAGAAGGTTCTGTGAGGACAACGAGCAAAAAATCTAAGATGAGAACAGAGAACGAAGCATTTTATAAATTATTTGATGTTTTAGCAATACCAAATAGGTGGCTTTAAATTATACGTTACAAGAACTATTTGATATGAAAAGGGGAAAAAGTAAATTCTGGTGTAAAAGCCAAAATCCCAAAAGCTTTTGGGAAGACAGGAAAGTGAAAAGATACAGGGGAAGGAGCTCTGCAGAACTCTGGTTCTGCACTAAGACTTTTAGGAGCCAGACACAGGAAAACATCTCTGGGTAAGGCTAAGAAAAAGTAGCATTAACAAGATGCCTCTAATAAAGTAAAAATAATTAAATAATGGAAACTTTTACAAGAAAATTAAAGTTATTTTTTGTTGTCTTTGACAAATTTCAGATTATGTCTCACAGGATATCCTACCTACTTGTGGCTATTACTGGTCCTGTGTCAAAGTTCATTATAGATAAATATCAGCAGTGTCTAATTTCCAAATTTGCCAGTCTGTATCCCATTGGTCAATAAATCTTCATTTCTATTTGTTCTAATGTAAACTACATTAATTAATGTGAACAGGCATAAACTCCATAAAGACAAAATTGCAGAAAAATGACAAATTTAAGACAGAGAGGCCTAGCCACACAGACTTAAAAATACCAGTTGGAACCAGCAAATAACCATTTTGCTTTATTTTTTTGCCTTAATATCTGTAATACTGCATGTTCTTCTCTAGTTAAGTCTTTACTACCCTAATTCTTCCAAAACATAAATCATGTTTTATTTATCAGAGACACAATAAGAGGATCTTCGTAAAGATTTGTAAAGATCCTTTAATTGAGAAAGTACTAAGAAAGTACTGCTGAAGTATTAGGTTTCTAAGCAACAGTCTTAAGTACATCTTCATTAATTTTTCTTAAAAAACGCTGCCTTAGAACCTGTCATATGTTTTTAAGCATCCAACCTTAATCTTCCTTCACTGGGAGTTAAGCAGCTGCAAAAACTTCAGAAAAAAAACTTCACTGAGCCAAGTAATGATAAAAATACAATAAAAACTCTTCCCAAATGTCGAATTTTCTCGAAGTGATATTCACAGACAGCTCTGTATTACTGAAGTAATATCATCCTTTGGGAGAATAAATTCCTTCCAGCTCTTTCAGAAGTGGTGGCATCTCTAATGTCAGTGGATGAAGGTTAATTATGGAAAGAGAATTTTTAGTTCAGTTCTCAAAGGGAATAATTTGAATTCTCCCTTCTCTCTCTGCCTTAATGTGAGATACTAATGATGATGATGATGATGAGGTGGAGGTTGCTATCCCAGTGTCATCACCTGAACTATTTTTACGTCCCTGTTAGCCTATGTTCACGTGGACGGTGTGTACAAGATAAAGAAAATAGTTTTAACTTAAACAACATCCAGGAAAATTAGCTACCACTGTGAGCAATCCCCAGGATGAAAAGTGTACAAGGATGAACCTTGTAAAATAGTTAGAACTGTTATGAAAAACGTATTTCATGCACTTGTTTTCTTTGAAAATATTATTGCTTTTCTTTAATCAATCCGTCAAGTTAGAAGAACATTTACTCATTTTTATTACTTTCAATGCTTTTGTGGTATTTAAAGTGAAATCAGGATATTGTGACAAACTGTGATGTTTTATTCTCCCATGATGGCATCACATTTTTATATGCATTATAGGAAAAAAAAATTACATATATATATAAATTTTAAAGAATACATAAAAGTCTCATGTACAGGGAGAACATGTCTCCCTGTGTTTGTAAGTTTTTTAATTACACAAAAATTCTGTTTCTGATTGGCATAAATACCACACTATTTATGCCTTCTTTGCTTGGAGATATGGTTGTCCTCACAATATTTTTTGTAATTTTGCTGTCAAAGCCATTCCTTCAAGAGGCTCCACCAGCACAGTGTTGTGTTTTAGTGTGAGTCCCAGACTGATTTTTTTTTAATGTGAACAGAATGAACTATGAATATTAGTAATGCCCATTTTTCAGTAAAAAAATGAATTAATAACAGCAACATGTTCAGAAGAAAGATAAAATTGGGAAAACCACTGCCTGCTTAATTTTACAATAAGGAACATTATCTAGCAAGGCACAGTTAAATTAAATATCCCTAAGGTATGCTTTCTTTGATTTTACTACTTTTTTCCTCCATGAAAGCAGTTTTGTCAAATACAGACTTTGCAAACCTGCTTTCTTCCTGTTCTGTTTTTATCTTTATAACTACAGCCACAACACATACATTTGAGATTTCTGTTAAGAGTTCATGGGATGCTGTTTGAGTGCATTGTCTCAGCAACAGCACCAGATTTCATTTTCTGTCAGAGCTAAGACACAAAAACACAGCTTGCAGCTCTTCTAGACTGGCAGTGAACGGTATTGCATCTTCTCAACCATTGCGCCGTCATCTCTTAAATCTCCCCAAAGGTTTTGCTTTATTAAGTGAAGCATCTGTACCTCATTATCAGTAATAAAGAAATTAATAATAAATATGAAGAGATGTAAACAAGGTTTTTGCATCTCACCGTAATGCAGGCAGAGCTTCACCTGGGAACAAACAAATTCTTGAAATGGTTCGACAGAAAATGACACACTTTGCACCACTGCTCTTCCTGAACAGCTCCACCAGTGCTATCAAGTATTTTTTAAAAGAATCCCAGATCATAAATATGCACAGAATCCCAGCAAAGAGCATTTGCTCCTCGGCACTTTAATACAGAACACAGCTGGCTTATGAAATATGTGCACCATCTCAAATAGGAGAAGTCCCACTGATAAGCTGCCTAAAGCGTGAATGTTTTCATACAGCTCAGATTAGATCCTGTTTTTCACATCAGCTAATCTTACATCTTGAGAATCACACTCCTGGGTGCTCTGGTTTTCTTCCTTTTTCGAGGCCACGTGGAAATTCTCTTTCTCTGCTGAGACATTTTTCCAGACCTGAAAAAAAAAAATTTAAACGTTAATATAATTGAGATAAAATATCAAATAAGTCCAATTTGAAAATTCAGGATGGCAATGAAAAACTAAGAGGTCATGCACTGCAACTGTTAACTACTTTATATACTGCATTTCCAGCAAATTTTATACAGGTAACGTCTTAATAGACATTTCTCTGCAAAGGACAGTTAGAACTTCAGACAACATTTTGGAAAACTTTTTTATGTCACTTATGCTACACTGAATTACTAAGTGATACAAAGTTTTTAAAAATGATGGAGAACAGGAGAAATCAAACCAAGCAGGTCACTATTGACAATTTAACTTGAACTGTGAAAAATAGTTCGATTCATAGTTGAAATAAAATAGTTCAAATAGTCTCTGATTAACAGCTCTCCAATGAGGATCTCTCAGTTTTGTAGAGCAACTGACTGCTGGAGGAAATAATGTGGAGGTAAACAAATGAAGATCAATATAAGTAATTGTTTTGTTAAATAATAAATGTCATTTAATTAATACCAGCATTGAGTGACCCGTTTGTCCGGCCTACAAGAAATTACAGTTCTTCAAACCTAAATTTCTTCCCATTGAATGGAAGAAGCATATGTTCAATAAATGATAAAACATATGTTCACTTGATTTCTTGACTACCTGTCTCAGTGAACCCACATGGGATGCCAGCAAAACCAGACAGCTTTTAGCATTATAAACTGAGGAGAATGTGCATAGTGCTTCTTGTTTCAGAATTTGATTCTTGCTTAAGATTGTGTCTTAGCAAATGATACACAATTTCTCAGCAGGTTGTACTCATTTCCACAGAATGAGGGAAGTTGGAGATTTTTAGGTAAGCTGTCATCAAGTGAGCATTTTCCAAGTGTCACATTTTCAGATGTTTATAGCATTTCCTATTTCTGGAAAACAGGAAAATTTCCAGTTGTCTCCTCGTTGATTTTCAAAACAGTGAAGTGCATTATTACACACTAGAAATCTTCTTTTCACTCTCCCGAAACAAAACACAAGATTTTACGAGTTTTTTTTCAATTTCTATATGATTGCCTTAGCCAGAGGTTCAGATTCTGTAACAAACTTTAAAAATCACTGACCAGAGCTGCCCTGAAGAGTCCCTAGCCATTCCAGGGAGCAGTGAATGGGGCTGTTCATCCTCCCTATTTCTGACTGATGGACACTGCATCCCTTCAGCTATCACACAACCATCATCTCCAATTATTTTTCATTCTGTTGCCCTAACTGACACTGATCTGCACGATTTAAATTCAAGTTTAAAACACCACACTTCTCACAAAGGCCAAAGGAGGAAAGCACAACAGAGGGCAAGATCCTGGCTGGATCCTTTCAGTTCTGGCCAAAACACCAGAGGGCTTATTGCATCTATGTAGATAGTTTTATTGTATAAAATTTCAGGACCAACACCGCCTTTTTACATAAAAAAAAAAAATAGAGGACCAACTGCTTGCTGAGGATGTGTGAGTCTCACAGGAAGACTCTGCAAACAGGATGTTTTATTATTAAAAATAACCTCTCATATAAAAATGAGTATGTCAAAATCTCAAATAAAATGAGTATGTTATTATTTATCTGAGGGAGAACTGTTTAGACTAGACTGAGACCTTATGTAATAAAAATTACATCAAGTATTCCAGAGTGAAACTGTTTGGATAAAGATTATGAACTCCTTAATTTATTTCAGGCTTTCTAAACCATCCTCCAATCTTTTCAAAACGAAATTTCAAATACAAATATTTTTTCAAGGAACATGAAATCTTCTTTTTTTTTTCCTTTGAAATAATTCAGAAGTTACAGCATCATAACACATACAGTTACCATACAAGCTTGACTAAAACCCAAGCTTTGCATGTTGGATACTTGAAATAATTGTTTAAATTGAAGATTTATGTTTTCAGAGGCAATTAAACTTGATGAATGCTTTGTCTGCAGCAAAACTTGCAACATACTTCAAGAGAAGCAAACCAAACTCCTTATTTCTCTGAGATCTCCTCCAAAGTCTGCAGTGGAATAAAAAAGAGCCCAGTTCTCCTTCATGCCTTTGAAATATCCTTCAATTATGCTGTATTTATTTTTCATTTCTAATATCAAACAGCTTTACTTCTCAAATTCTGCACTGTTGTTTTAACACCCTCATCTTCACTGCTAAATAAACCAGCAAAATTAGGTCAACCAAATTCTACCTTTCAAAAGATTTTTTTTGACTTTGATACGCAGCTCCATTATTTCCTGTATCAGAAATAATCTTACTGGCTCTTTCTTCTTCTCACATGACTTTTTTGGCAGACTGCACAACCCTTATTCTGTAGCCAGCAGTTTTTCACTCGAGATGCCAGAGGCTATGGACAGGACTGCTTGCCAGATCATCACCTGCCAGCACCAATATGGGTCACATCAATGCAATCATTTCCTGCTGCTTACACTGTCACAGATTACTCTACACTATGGCTTTCTAGTGATAATCAATTTCCACACCAAAAAGAAAAAAACAAAAAAACCAAAAAAACCCCCCCAAAAAACCCCAAAAAAACCACCAAAAAAACCCCCCCAAAAATCTAAAAAGAAACAAACAAGAAACAAAAAAAACCCCAAAAATGCTCTTGGGAACCAACGACTTTGTCGGTGCATTGCGCACACACATGCAGGCCAGCCACGGTGTAATGCCTCATTTATTAATTTTGGCCAAGAAAAAGCTCTTAAATCTCCAACCCATTCCTTCACCCTTCTTTTTTGAGTAGCATAATTTGCAGCTGCAAAAGCTCACATCATTTTGAATTGCATGTAATTGTGTTACAGACCTTGGAGTTCTCCTCCCAGCCCTACAAGTTTCACAGAATCATAGACTGGCTTGGGTGGGTGTTGGGGGTTAGGATTTCTCCTTTTTTTCCCCTTCTTAGGTAATTTTGTTCCCATTTTGTTGCTAAAATACACTAATGGGCATTAATACACATTAATTACCTTAATGACTGGGTCTTAGGGAGGACGAAAGAAGTTGCCAAGCCCTGAGGGGAAGAAGAAGGACTTCTCCTACCTGACAGTACAGGACCTTGAAAAACACCTTATTCCACATTTGAGACATTGCAAAGTAACTGGGTATCTATTATATCTTTCCACAACAGAATTCACAAATGTGTAATTAATATATATGCATAGTATAGAAAAAAATTGCATTTCTTTTCTTTATATCCTGATTTAAAAATCTTCCACAGTAACTCACACGCAAAAATAAATGAGAAGACAAGACAAAAGCCAGTAATAAAACTACGTATTTCTGTGAGTGTGATACTCAGTGGACACAGACACACATTCGGCATGTTTTTCAGCACACACAACTAGCTTTTCTCTAGTACACAGTCAGTATTATTTAGCAGTAAGTGGGAGAGACACACTTTAGTTTTCACATCTATTTAATGCACATCTACAGAGGTATAATTATATAGGACAATTCTTTTCAAAGGACTGCAAATCTTATACTGTAGCAGATATTAAAACTTCTACAGACTGTTTCTAAAGTAAACATGTTTACCCTTTTAGTTATTTTCTTTTTTTGTTCCAACTTGCACTGTATTCAAGTATCTTTAAAGTGGAAAATAGCTGCTTACTTTTGTGCCAAGCATTGAGCACAACTCTAATTTTCGCAAATAATCTAGAATAACCCCACTTCCTGATAGAAGTGGAAATTGTCAGGATATCTTCAGCATGGATGCTGAAAGATCACAACTCATTTTCTTCACATTTCACAGACATTTGTATTGCTCTGAGAGTTGCTCTGAGATGAACATCCACAATAATCCGAAATGGCTGATCGTCTGTCAAAGCGAAATGAATTTTCTTTCAAATGGATCATTTGGGATGATAGATGACATATCTGGATGCCAATTTCCTGAATCATTATTTTCATAACATTTCTACGAGTGCAGAATTTTCCCTCATACATGCAGCTGCCTCCTAGCAATGTATTATGTTGGACATGATATACATTATTGGTTTAAATTTTTGCGTTGTAAGTATTCTGGGGTCCTACATCTCATACAAAAAACCCCAAAAACCACCAATTCCAAAAGAAAAAAATAAATTAAAAGTTTCATTTGTCAAGAGTTAGGGAAGATATCTTGAAGTTTTCAAACAATATTCGTAGTGGTCTACTATTGAAACAGCTGGAGGGCTGTTCCAGGGCATTTAAATACACAGTGGATGCCAATTTAAAGCAGTTTAAAGCCATTCCAGAAAAGCCTAGCTACACATAAAAAGAAATTCCATGTGTTCGTTATTGTGCACTGAATACTGCTCTTTTTTTTTGTTTCTAATACAGCTTGTTTTGAAAGCATTCCATATTTGAGATAATTTCAGTTTTCTGGTAGAACTTAAGCCAATGCTTTCAGTTGCCTCACTTCCTCGGAACAACTGCAGTTTCTTATTTATATTTCCCTGCAGCTGAGGGTGTAAAAACCCTCGTGAAAATGTACGCAACCATTTTTTTCTGGATCAGTAAGAGCAGCTCTGTGATGATTCATTGTACCTCCGTTTTCAACAGAATCAGAATGAGGTATTTACTTCTATTTAACTGC
This sequence comes from Malurus elegans, assembly GCA_013397995.1. NCBI lineage: Eukaryota > Metazoa > Chordata > Aves > Passeriformes > Maluridae > Malurus > Malurus elegans. The sequence goes on from VZRP01010386.1 coordinate 14,330, forward strand.
AAACAAAAGAGAGAATATAAAGTCACATGCCTAGAGAAGATTAAACAAAAGGGAACAAACCAAAGTTCGGGTAAGATTATACAAGAGAAAGGGATATAATTACCTAACTTAAAACAGAATTTAGGAATATTTTCCTTGTGCTAACACTGTGGAAGTAATAAATACTAATTTCTATGAAACTGTGGACAAAACATTATTATCCTGTTGTTGCATACCATACGTTGGTATAAAATATACGAGACAATGAAAACCTGCAATTATTGGAGTCAGTTGTTTAGGTTGGCTGTTCAGGAAAATTCTCACTAAAGAGAACCCCATGTGTCACACAGTTTTGTAGCCCACTGAGGTTAAACATTTATAGCCTACATTATATTTTAATCAATAATGGCCAACATCAAAGAATCCAAGTAGTTCTAAGTCGTACTCAGTGCTCGCATACCTGAGAGCGTGCCTCCTTACTACTTAAACTAGGCAAAGAAAATAAATAATTTAAGGTATGGATTGATGCAGAGTGGTGGTAAGAGAAGTAACCTGTGTAAGTCTGGAATTTATGAACAGCTTGCCATGGAGGACATTCAGGTGCAGGGCAATTCGACTGCTGCACACTTTTGAGCAGTTGCAAGAAAGATTCTTCATTAAAAAGACACTTTTTAATTTCCTGCAGAAAACAGATAGAAGATCTGCAGCTGCACACATGTGGATGTACTCTGTAATACAAGAAAAACTACGGAAATTTGCGAACAGATGCTCTTCCAACGTCACTTGAAACTGCACTGCAGCACGACACCACCACGAAATCCAGCGATCCAACTTTGTGGGTCAGTGCACGTGAACGTTTTCCAAATGAGCACCATTTGCAAGAGCACCTGTGCTGCGTAATTTTGTGGTAACACAATAAAAAACAACGTATTTAGCATCAGGCATATTCCTAATTTCTCATTGATTACCTGTAGGAATTTAGCCGAGTGTTCACCTACTCTGTTTTTGTAGCGGACATAACTATAAAGTGAATTTAAAGCAGACTTGGCTTCTCATTCTGCCAAAACCCAAACAGGCATTCCTTTGCTAAAAACAGCCAATCTTCCTCTTCATACAGCAAATTCAATCACAATATGCTAACATAAATACCAGACTAAAATTTGTACATGTGCAAGAATCTGTAAACTGAGCCAATGGAAATGGAAATTACATCTTGTAAAGAGCAATGTAAGATTTCAGTCTTGTCATCAGCAACAGTGCATCCCATACGAGCAACCAGTGAAACTGCTGAAATATTTGTGTTCTATCATCATCTGCTGGGGTTTTGTTTGTAACCACATAGGTGTTCCCACAGCTGTCTACAGCTTCTGTCTCTTGTTTAATCATTTGGCTGACATTTAAAGAGGAAAGCGTATTTGTAAAACATCTATTTTTTTGAGTGTGTACCAACATAACCGAAGTTTGTGCCTTAAAAAACAACTGAACTACACTTCATATAATCCAGTTGGAAAATTTAACAAGTCCTATTAGATCTCTACTACTCCCTAGGTAATGTTACATTAAATCAACATTCTTCTGAATTTGACAGATGAGAGAAATGCTCTATTGCTGCTCTGTTTGCTTTCTTCGAAGTCAGCTGGGCTGATGATAGAAATATTTGCCGAAAGCCAGCACTGCTTCTGATGATGCAGTAATGTGTGATCTGAATATATATGATGGATTTGGGGGAGAGCTTACTGCTGTGGGGAAGCTGTTGATCACAATCTGGGGTTTGCTCCTGAAAAGTCCCAGGCACAACCAGAGCAATTTCAGGGGAAGCTGAGAAGGGTCACTCACAAAAGGGAGGGCTTCCTGTAAGGCTTCCCTTGCCTCTATTTAATCCCCAAGTGCAGCATTTTTCTATGACCTTTATGTTGATGGTTTTCTGAGATTAATTTTCCATCCTGGCCCAGGCTTGAAAGAAAATGTTTGTGTAGTTTTACAGGATTTGAGTCCTGAGTTCAGATCTCACAGCACCGTATTTGGGTCACCTGCTTAAGAGATGCCGCTCCTAGAACCCTTTGCATTAAGTGATCAGTGAAATATTAAGTAGGTAGTTGTATTATAAAATTTGAAATGAAAGAAGAAAATTAAATTTATAAAAGACTGTAATTGGAAGACCTTAAGTTTTAATACTTTCTCTTCCTTTCAAACCTTTCCATTGACTCTATGCCTAATGATTCCTGTGGTAAATGTGAATAATGAAAGGCAGTCTAAACTCTAATTTCATTAAGATAGTGACAATTTTCATTATGAGAGCTGGCAGGACTTACAAGGCAAAAAGGCAGCTGTTGGACATAGTGTTTAGTAACGTGTTTATTTCAGCACCGATTCTTTAATCACATTTTTTCTCATAACTTTGGCCTAAGTTTTTTTAACTTGACACTTGAACTGTGTCCTTTTTCTTCATCATTTTGGGCTGCTGCCTGGATTCCATGCCAGTGTTTAATCTGCCAGGGCTCCACTGAATTCAGTTGTGGCACATTGGCTTGACAGGGAAAGACATTTCCATGCAGGCTGTCAAAAATACAGACTGCATCATTCCATGTCTTTGGAAAGAGCTTGACTCACATATTTAAATCACAAATACTAATGGACTGGACAATGAAGTCAGGTGTCACTAGGAGTAGTCAGCAATGACGATACAATGTCAGATGTTAAATTATTCCGTAAGCAAATTTACTGTCCTGTAAGATTTTAGCTGTTCAGCTCTCTTTTACCTAAAACCCAAAATATGCTTAAGGTTTATAGAGAACAAGGGATGGTTAGAATTGGGTCTAGTTGACTGAATTTCAGAGTGAGAGTTACCTGTTCGTTTTTTGATTTGTTTCTTTTTCCTAATGAATGTCCATGTAAGAACAGGGAAAATCTGGATTTCAGTTATGCTGGATCTCAACATGCAAAATAGGAAAGAAGGTCTGAGTTACAGCTTTATAGGTCCCCTTTTTTTGCTGAATTTTGCTGAAATGGATAGATGAAAACACTCTCTAGGAGTTTTTATACAAGTGGTAAACTGGTAGAATAAAACTATCAAGGTATACCTCAAAATTTGTATAGAATAATCTATGTGGCAAATATTAGACCAGGAAGGACAAGCTGTCCACAGGGGTTTCTTCTGCCCTTAATGAACATGATGATACAATGAAGAAAGGAAATTTTCAGTAATGCCAAAATATTACTCCAACATGGGCTCAGAGACTGGGGGTAGAAGGAAAATTGTTTTTTAATACAAATCCAGTGATCTTTTCCTAAATGAACAGTCACACCCATGTGCTGCTGATAATTAATGCAGTGATTTTTTTTTTTTTTCCAGAGGTAGTAATTTTTGGGAATGATGCATTCTTCCTGTAAAACTGTTGGTAAGTTTCTGAAATTGTGTTTTGATTTTGATTACATACAGAAAGATTACCAATTTTTGGCTTCAGCCTGTGCACTAGCAGTGAATACCAACACAAATTGGCTACAAGGTAACAATTCCTATTTATATTTCAGTTTGGAATTTAATGAGGACATTGAAGGGTCCTTCACTCATTCTTCTGTAAAGCTTCCTTTCTTTGAAATTACGGTTTTCTTCTACATATATCTATTAAATCAGTTGAATTCAACAGCAAAATGCAACCCTGGAGATGAAAATTACATTGCTAGCCATTGTAAATCTGACCTGTATTATAATGTTTGAGTATATTGACTCAAAACACTGTTCAGAATTTTTTTTGCTCATACTTTCTGTGAAACTGCCCTTCTCATTGTGCAAGACTGGAATATTCCCTATGGCCTGTTGTCAAGTCCATGGATCCATCATGGCAATTTTGATTTGGGGGTCCCATATTATTTCAAGGTTTTTATAGAACTTTTTTCCATTGAAAGAAACCATGATAAGCAAACCCCACATTGCTGTTTAGTGCTGTATTACCACAAACTCACTGTCAGTGCCTGACAGGTAAATGATCCTCTGAGCAGAATCCTCATTTATTTTAAGTGCAAATCCATCTTCTTTGCAGATTTGTTGTGCAGACACGATCCATTTACTGAGTGACAGAAAGAATTTTGCTATTCAGCAAAAGAAACAGCAACTTCCCAGCTAAAAACCCAATTTATTGACATGAGAAACAGGCTTAGAATTATCCTCCGAATTCATCCTAATCTTCCAATGAATTCGAAATCCTCCTTAGTTCCGCTTTGACGCTCTCACAGGACAAACTTTTGAAGATATTAAAAATAAAAAAAACAGGCAAGAGAGAACTCCTACCTTGGTGTTTGTCACTTGGACAGGAGCTTTGGAGCCCTTGGTGACGGGGGCAGGGAGTTTCTCTGCCGGTTTGGAGGGGACGAGGTTGATGGTGGGGGGCTGATGGCGCAGCACCGACGACAGGCACAGCTGCACCGTGTCCTTCAGAGCCTTCAGCTGCGACTCCTGGGGAAAATAACATTTAAATATCTTTTTTTTTTCCGAAAAAAAAACCCCACAATTTACATAACATCATACAGTGTCCAGCCTTTTATGTGTAACATCTACAGAGGTGAGTACTGCAAGACACAGACTTTGAACAGTTTTGTTTATAACATTTCAAATAATTGATATTTTCCAAATGGAGTTTTGTTCATAATGTTTCAAGTAATTGGTATTTTCCAACTGGAGTTTTGTTTATACCATTTCAAAATATTCATATTTTTCCACGTTATAGATTGATTTTAATCCAACAAAGATGGATTCCATCATGATCATATTATAGTTTTGCAGTAAAGGAACCATAGGTCTTTTTAACAGTTAAAAATATATTTGTCCAGACCCACTACTGCCCATTAAGCAAAAAAAAAAAAAATACTTGCAAGTGTGAGGTGCTTGCAACTCATGTCAGAACATTTGCATTTCACTCCCAGAAATATAGATATGTTAATGAAAACAGAAGTCCGTAATTGAAATAAGCTGAGACAGCAAGAACAGCGAGGTAACTACAGCAGCGAGGAAATCGTATTTTAAATCTTCATTTCATAAAGAAAGACATGTCAAATGTTAACTATTGAGGTCACTTCTTGCACTCATTTCAAGGGGAGTTAGCAGCACTTGGCATAAAAAAAAATGCACCTGTAAATACAGAATACATCAGCATGTTCCAATCATCAAAGTTCTTTTTAAAGGTACATAAATAAATTTATAGCATGGCAAAAGCTGGTGAAAAACATATAACATTACACACTACACACTAAATATGTGAATTATTACATATTATATTTTAAAGTATTTCACAGTCATATTAATCCTAAGCAATGGCATACACCACATTTTCATTTAAATCCTAAGCAAATCTTTTTGAGATCAAATACTCCGTTTTACATCAGATAAACTTCCCCTGAATTGAAAGCAGGGAATTTATCTTGTAACTGGGAAAAACTGAGTGTTTCTTAAAAAAAAAAAAGCCAGTTAGTAGGGTATAATTCAGCAGTAAGATAAAAGACAACTGTAAAAAGGCCATTAATGCAGAGCACAGTATGAAAAAATCACTGAAACGGAGATGGAACATGTTATCATCTGCCCCTTAAGGCAAAGGCAATTCAGGTTCCTGTCAATATATCCCCCTTGGAGCAGATTAGAGTGAAAAAACACTGAATTTTTGGTAGTTTCAATATAGATATTTTATATATATATATGTAGCTATGTTTTATTGTAAAACAATTTGGTTGCAATGGAAAGCAAGTATGTAACTGTTTTGGTTATTACCCACAGTACCACAGAAATATAAAAGCATACAGATAATGCTGAAAATGTCTGTGGGGAAGAAAGGGGAGGGGAAGGGCTTTTCACCAGCATCCCTGCCCTTCTCTGGCTCCAGCACTAAAATGTCATTTTGGAAGCGAGTGGCCCAAAACCGAACACTCTATGTGAGGGTGGCCTCACCAGCTCTGCACAGGGGGACAGTGGCTTTCCTGCTCCTGCTGGCCACACCTTTCTTGATATTTGGGCCTGGTAAGGCAAAGTTTGTCAGCATTCTGAGGATCCATGGCAGGAAATAAAAAAGTGATTTGGTGCAAACCAACTTGTGAGAGACACTAAGGCTCGAACTATAATTCAATAAATATTTAAATCTATTAAAAAGCAGTATAAATATTTTTTTGAGCTGTTTCTTTCTAATTTGACCATCTTTTTCTTAAATAACTTCGCAGCTGCACTTAACTTCATGCCATCCTAATTAGTTCCGCTGATTTCAGCAGCATCACTCCCATGTACATGAAACTAAGTGTGCACTGAAATCACTGCAAGGCTTTAATTTATTTTTGTCCAATTACACCAAAACATTCCCAGCTGGTGGAGACAAACATTCTCTCATCACATTCAAATTCTTACTTTGTCAAGGGCTGCTTTTTCCAACCCCTCTTTTGCCACTGCCAGCTTTTGCTCCAGATCTGTTAGCTGCTGTGCCTGTGGGAAGGAAGGAAAAAAAAGGTTGATGCAATCTGTAATGCATTTTTGTCATGTGAGAGAGGAAAGAACATAAATTAAAAAATTTTACAAGCAATAAAATTGGTCAGAATTGCTTTTTTTTCTGAGGGAAAAAAAGGTACTCATTGTAGTCACATGTATTTCATTTTTGTGAACACAAGCTTATAATAGTTCAATGTCAATAGCAAAATTAAATCCACAATATAAATTATTTAATATATTAAATATATTAAATGTACTAAATATACTAAATATTAAATGTATTAAATGTATTAAATATATTAATTATATTAAATATATTAAATATATTAGGGATGCCATAATATCCTTGAAAATTCAAGGTGTTCAAATTATTTCAAAACTTTTAAGAACATATTTTATTTCATGCACAGGGCAGCTGTTTATTAAAGAGTAACATTTCCACACATGCTGCTTAGAATTAATTAGAAAACATGGCTGTGATGTTTAAATCTCTTGTTAAATAGATTGGATATTCTCAACTCTCTTTTGTCTCTGCACAGGCCTTACATAAATGTTAAAGAAAAAAAAATCTCTACAACTTCTATAATTTATTATGTTTTCTAACAAGCACATGTTTTACAATTGAAAACCACCTAACTGTAAACTTGGATAAATTATTCAATAAACACAATTCTGCTGCGCTCATTCTGAAAGCATTATTTGTATCTTAGAAAAACAGAGATTTGTTCTTCTAAAAGGCACTGTTTACCATGGCATTAGGTGTTAAATGTAACTGGGAACAACACTTTTTGGCTGCTATTCCATTTAATCAGGCATGCACCAAAACCAAATATTCAGCGACAGATGAATTAGATTTCAAGCATTTACAACAAAAAGTCAGTTAAAAATAGCATTTCTGCCAAGCCTTGCAACTTGTACATTTTATTAATGCTTATTGCTGCTGCAATGCTTTGATCTCTCATTTTTAAGTATTCTGGATGAACATTAAAAAAGAAAATAAGTCCTTTGTGGTTTTTTATTCGCTGGAGTTTTACTTTTCCTCCCTTAACCCGCACATAAAAGCTGTCACAATGAATGGAAAACTGCAGTTTGGCAGGGTTTTAATGAAGTACTCAGCTTTTAAATGAAAATTACTGTTTATTTTTTAGAAACACATTTAGATGATGCCCACAAAGAGCCACATCACTCACCTTTGGGCCTGGTCTGCCCCTTACTGCCCACGGGGGATTTTTTTTCCTTTAGATAAACCCAGAGCAATGCACATTTTAGCATGAGCTGTACTTTCCAATGGATAACCCATCCAAATGATACCAGCAATCAAAGTGCTCACTCTTTTCTAAGTCAATCTTCTTTAAAAGACCATCTTTTTTTATTTTAACAGTATGAGAACGAGCTCTGAGGGAGCAAGCATTTTAAAATCCATGTTAGGCACAGCAGTTGTGCTCTACAGCTCCATCTGCACAGAGCTAGAAACATTTATTTCACCTTTTCTTCAGAGAGGATTAGTTCACAACTTCCCCAAAGCTTCAGCTTTGTGGTTTTGGTGATTCTTTGCAGGATTTGAACATTCCAGAGAACAGTGTAATTCAACCAGGAAAATTCAAAACAAAGGGAACAAAACTACTTTTTTTGGCAATTTTAAAAGTGTTTGTGAAGAGGCGAGTTCTCAAAAACTTCTGCTGCTATGAAAGTAAAACCTAAACCATGCAGGCACATTATTCACTGCCACCAGTGTGTTCACCACTGCAAACTGCCCCCAAATCTGCGACAATGAGCAACACAGAAATTTAAAAAACTTTACCAAAACACCAAAATTCACAGTATTTGTTTTGAGGTCTTCATGCAAATGTTTACTTTTTCTTAAACTTTCAGACCAAAGGAACATCACATTGCTCAAGCTTATCATAAACACAAAGATTTGCTTTAAATGTTATCAATACTTGACTTCTCCGTGGAGGACTGCTAACTACAGGAAAAACAAGAAGAATCTATAAAATATTACATTTTTCAGTTAGAAAGATGAAAAACAGAATATATGGAACAGGGCAACAGGTTTTATTCACCAGCAGGAATCTAGAAGTTTGCTTCTTGTGAGCACATAAATATACATATATAAGTATATACTATTTCTGAAAATGCATTATGGTATTAAGTCTGTCTTGGTGTTTTGAGCTCTTTTCAGAACAGAAGTATTCCTTGAAAGAGCCATAATAAAGGCAGCTATCATATTCCTGCTTTACTTCAGTGCTATATTACCTCTAATGCTTCAGCTAACTGTGGTGAAATAAAACTTACCTTAAAAATCAAATCCTTTTTCCCATAACGAAGCTCTTTCAGCTGGGCTTGGATCTTTTTTGACTGAAAGCAAGGATAAAAAAAAACAGGTTTTGGTTTTTTTTTTAAATTTTAAATATTTTTAAAATGCAGTGAATTCTGAGAACAGCAGAATCTAGATCAGATTTAAAATTTAGAATGGCCCCCTCCAAATAATTGCCAATTTCTTTTCCAGGTTCACAAGTCAAACCAGCCAAAAGTACTGAAGAAAATGTAAACTGGCACCTAAAGCACACACCTGAGTTAGTAAAGAAAAGCTGTTGGGCTTACACATTTTAGGGATGAATTGTTATTAATATTTCCATGAAGCATAACTGAAGGCACCACCTTCAAAGTAAACAATCTTATTCTTAGAGCTAAAAAGGCTCCACAGGATAGCCTGGATTATTTTTTGCAAAGATCAGGGTGTTCCAGGTTATGTCTCTGTTAATTTCAAAACAGACATTTGGCAATTCCTTAGTGTAGACATGGAGATCATGGAAATGAAATAATTTTTATGCATATTGCAGATGTATATATCTGTTGAGTTTTACCATAACCATGCCCAGATGATTTTGTCTAAACTTCAATTTGCAACTGGCTTTCTAACACATTGGTGCTGCTTCTTGTGAAGTCCCAGGAATGAATTGGGATGGGAGCACTTCAGGAACACTCACCAAATATATTCTGTATTCTATGATATTTATAATTTGCTGTGTTTATACAATATCCCAGAACCTCAGTGCAAAAGACTTTGATGCAAACTTCTTTTGGGTAAAATGGATTTGGAACAGAGAGGAACCTTCCTTACCTCTTCTGCATGAATGCCACAAAGCTTGTTTCCTGACAAGAGCTTGTTCTTGAGGCTTTTGTTCTGAGAGTGGGACAAAGAAAAAACAAAACCAAAACTGTTTATTAGTAAATGTTATTAAAATATTAAGGGATCCTTTAACTACTTGATCACATTGGCGTTATTTCATACATGGATAACATCTTGAACTCACCAACAAAGATATAAATAAGGCAAGAGATTCATCATCAGAATTCTAAAAGGCATTTGCATTAAAATTTGCTTCAACAGGAAGAGGATTGCCCATAGAAACCCTTCCAAAACACTCTGGCAACTGAAAGCAATTTAGATTTAATATGCTGAGGTACAAAAGGAAAAAAAAAAAAAACCAACCTCTAATCCTTGCTGGGTGTCAACTTCATAGCTCAGGATAATTTTCTGTAAATCCTTATAACAACTGAGTAATAGGGCCAAGATCTCATCACTCGACCTTGATGATCAAAATCAAGGGTTTTTTTGCAAAATCTCATAATTTACAACTCCGAGTAATCAAAAGCTGTAGAAGGTTAGCTGCCTGACAGCATTCTGCCAACTCAATAAGATTTTTCATGTAGTTGTTTTAAATGTGTTTCTTCTCATTTTCAGGGAAAATAACAAACCTTGACAAAATGAATTTTTCGTAGTCATTATTTTCCACTCCTCACTCATATTATCCCCCAATTGAGATTGAATATTGCAAACATGTTTTCTCTGCAGTCTGACCATCTCTCAACAGGGGTCAAAACCATAAGTATTCAGTAAGCAGATCTACAAGTGCTGAACATAACACACTTAACACTAAAAAGAAATGAAAAGTACACCAAATCCTTGCTGGCTGGCTACAGGGGTGTATGTTCCTTTCTATTCCTCGCTTTGGAAAACAAACCCTTCACTTCTGCATTAATTTTCCTGAATCAAATGCCAGTAGGCTGGCCAAATAAACACAAAATATCTGAAGACTCTCACCCATGTTTTTTTAAAAAGCAGCAATTCCTACCAAAACAGACTGAGGACATCACCTCTCTAGAGAAGGGGAGAGATGTGACATCCTTAGAAAACAACAACCATGATGCCAATTAAAAACCTGGACAAAGGTTTACAAAGCAAAGCACAAACCATGCACTTGAAAGCTCAATGGAACCACTTTTACAGTTGCAGTTTTACTTATGGCCTTTTCTGCCAATAAATTTTGTTAAAAATCCTTAATTATATATCTATAGATTGTATTTTTTATAATTTCTCCATCTGATTTCAGCATCTGTAGTAAAAAGCTCATGAGGCAAGAGTCAGAGTTTATGGGCATTGTTAAGTGTGACAAACCACCCCTGGGGTCAGTTTAGAGGGGTTTATTATCACAGTAAATCTGAATTTAGGGGGATTAACATTTATCTGATCAATCACATATTCCACTAACAGAAGGCCAAACTTACACCACCAAAATAAAACTCACAAAATTTCAGATGTCATTTTTTCAGGTTGGTTTTTCTTGATTCCTGGTCACATAATGAGTGCTTTAATTTAATTTTATAATTGAAACACAAGTATTATCTATTTGAATCAGCATCAGGATCTAAACCCAGAATGAACAAACTACACAACCTAGAAATCATCAGTAGAAAGCAACTGAAAGCACAGGACACAAAGCATTTTCAAGCAAAGACAATCACTTTCTCAAAAAATTATTTTCAGCAATTCAATTCAGACTCTTTATCTGAGCTCTGACACAATTTTTTTATTTTTTTTGTACAAAAGATGATTTTGGCTCTGCTTCTTTGGTTCCTCTTGATAAATAGTGCAAATCAAACCATGCTAAGACCCTGCTCATCACTGAAACATTTCTCTGTCATGTGCATTACATTAAAAAAAACCCAAACAAACCCAAGAACAAAAAAACCCTGGACTCTGGTCAGCAGGAGTGTCAGGGCCAACTGCCAAGACGAATGGTTTCCATCTCCTGTGAATTTACAGCTGTTCACTGTGCCCTTAGGAGAGAAATCAGAAGACATCAATAGACCAAAATCCTATAACTGGATTTATCTGATATCACAACCTATTGGTATCCAGTTCGCTTTGGATATTAGCTTTGTGTTTCACAACAATGAAAAATGTTTTATATCTCATGAAACAGCGTGACTGCTTTAATTCCAGCAGGGCTTGACTCAGCCCTTTGTCTTCCTGAGACAGATAAATTGAGTTTCCTACACTTAATATAATTAAGACCTTTAAACTGCTTTTCTACCTGTCTTTATGGCCAGTGAAGAAGTTGTGACATTTTGCAAAGGGTGTTAAAGACTCTGCCCCATCCATGTATTTTAGCAGCGATGGTGCAGACATGCACTGCGCACTTTTCTGATCTGTCTGAAACTGAGCTCAACAAGCACCACTCTCCTTCCAGCTCTGAATTCCTGCAAAAAATTTCACTATTCAGGCTTCAGCCTCTTTGTATAAATTACAAATGCACTGAAATGCACTCTGTCTGCACTGTTATTTAGGGGGCAAGTGCAAAATTCAGAAGCTGACAGCCCACAAACCCATCACACTGCATATTTGGAGAGTTTTGTGCCTTTGAGCTTTTTTTTCTAAACCTGTCCTCCATCCTTTCACCCTCACTCTACAGGAACAGGTACTCAACAGCAAGCATTATGTATGGAAATATTTTCTTTCTATACATTTCTTTTAGTTTTGTATACATTTCTTTTTCTCTGCCTATCCACATCTGCAAATACTAAAGGCTGTTTATTCTTTTTTCCTGTATTTCATGCAGTCTAGTCCATGCATGTATTTTCCTGAGCTGAAAAAGTTGATAAGCAGCGCAGAAAAAAAATCTTCTGTTTGAGATTTTAGGTCTGTGCTGGTTGTGTTTGTGTTGGTGTTCCAATCATTTCAACAGGACTTTGCCATGGGAAAGCAAATGCAATTTCTAATTCTTTCCATGTCAGACACTCTAATTAAAACCAGCAGAATATTAGATACAGAGCTCCATTGAGCAGAATTTATGTCTGCAATGAAAGGTAATTGCCTATGCCGTACAGGGTTATTTAGAGAAAAGAAAAAAAGCATTTCTTTAATCTTTCCTTTTGGAAAGGGGGAAAAAAATACCCTTTTTAATGGTGGCTAAGAGCTTTGGGGGTGATTTTTAGGATCAACAAAGCAGAACACATGGTTAAGTAGGTGTTAACCTGAAGGTCTTTTCATTTGCTTGACATTTGTGAACAGAATGATGACAAGGAGCTGGTGCTGCTGCAAGCTGCAGGTTGAGCTTTAAAACAAAACAAAAAAAAAGCTCTATTAGAGCAGGGTGACAGCAATGAACAGAGTGCTGTAAACAAATAAAAATAATTTCAATATAAAACCCATTTCTGACTGACAAAAATGAGGTCCTCTATCACTAGGAAAGGGTCATGACTTTCTACAACGTCGTTTTTTCTGATGTAACAGCAGCAGGACATGAAACACTGCATTAAGCAGAATTGTCAACATCTCTCTCAAACCAGAAAGGACATATAATGGAAGATATGAAATGGCATTTATGAAAACAGAAGGGCAGGAGATGAGTAAGGAATGCATTTATGTGGCTCTCAGAGGAGTCATTCCATTCAGGTTTGCTTTAATTTTAACAGGCCTGAATTCTCCCAGGAGCAGTTCACTGAACATTTGTTGCTACAGAACTTTTTGGCCAATATAATCCATTTTTAAAAGAAGTCTTCCAAGTACCATCTGCAGAAATTTAAAATTTATACTGAAGAAGCCACTCCAATATCTTTCAGTCAGAAAATGGATATTCCTGAGGCAATTTTATTGGATTGTTTCACATACTAAATGTATTTTCACCAAGCCATTGTCATCCACTATAGAGAGTTTTAAGTACCTACACAATATGTACTGGATAATGTTTTCCTTTTACCTCCATCCTGGTGTGGTTTATTCCTGATTAGAGAGGAAAAGGTGATTTCCAGGAGGACACAAATGACTTTTTTGGAGCCATTAACACTGTGAATGAATCACTGACCCATCCATGATACTGCCCTTTGATTTTATGCCAGAATCCCTTGTCTTGGGAAAAAGGAGAATATTCTAATTTAATATGAGCTATTTTTCCATCCTTCTGAATAGTGTTTCCCCTTATTTAAGCTCCTCATGGATAAAATACTTCATATGAGGCTCCCAAGTGTTATTAAAAAAAAAAGGCTCTGAGTACAGCTTAAACTTCTTTGGTTTTTCAAAGTAAATAGCAAGTATTTGCAAACTAAACATTTTCAGAAAGAAAAATCAATTAACTCAAACCAAACACACTAAAGAGTATTTCAGCAGAAAACTGAAGGAAGTTAAAGACCAGCATAAAATAGATTTGGAGACATTTCTTAGTACTTATTAAACTCATAAAACTTAAAAAACAGCCTTATCTATGAAGAGGACATGGGACATCCACCCCTTAAGAACATCTGGAACACAACATGATCTGTCTGATCATATTCCAATCTGTTCCTAGTTTGGAAATTAATATAATCTTCTCATTAATCCTGCCATGAATATGGACTTGAGTGAGTATCTCAGAGTCAAGGAAGGGTTTCAGTGAGATTGGGGTCATCCCAAAAATTGTAAGAATTTTCTACTGAAAAATCAACATTTTATTAGTAATTTTTAGAAGTATTTTATGTGATAATTCAAATTTCTTTAAAATTATTCCCACAAAACACATTTCTCTGTAGAAATATCACTTTTCCTGTTGACGACTTGATTCACTACTTTCGCTCAGCAAAGCAAAAAGGTAATTTGTTGATCACTACCTCACAAAATATATTATTAAAAAACAGAGGCTGTACTATGTAACACTGAAATTAGACACACCACCATTCTGAATTCTATTAAAAAGGACTAAATATCCCAAGTACCAGAGGAAATGTGTTGGTTTCCACTCTGAATCTCCGCCCTAACACACTTGGCAAAGACATACCTCCAAAGTTTGGCAGTGAACTGTGCCTAAAAAAGAAAAGCACCTGCTCACTTTTTAAAAAAAAATGCATCACTGGTGCTCTGCTATGTTTTTTAGCATACAGGGAACTGTCAAAAAAGTCTTTTCCTCTCTATTCAGACTATTAATCTTTATTGTTATCTCCTGGCATCCTGCTTCTTGTGCACACTCCAAACACCATCCATTCTTGATAATGTTCTCTGAACAGCTGCATTGATGTGAGAGCTACAAAAAGAAATTTGCCTCCAAGCACTGGAGTAGTTAAATGTAAAAACCTCAACGCTATAATTACAGAAGGACTTCAAATCCTTTTTCTGTGTATTTTTTTCTGCTTGATAGCAACATTTCCTCTAAATCTATTTTCATAAATTAGATCATAATCCTTCGGTTCAAGCCACTGAATTTATGCCAGTGTGTCAGATTTTATATGGCAGAAGCTCTGCCATGAGTATTTTGCAATGCTCAGCATGTTGAATTAGCATATCTCAACCAGTATTCTGCCTTTTTTAACATATTTTTACCTTCCCAAAGCAGAGGAGAAATGGCACAATGTATTTTATTCTGCTCCCTTTTGACTCCCCTTTGATCACCTTTGGCAAGCCTTGCTAAGCTCAAAAAAAACTTCAATTTTCATTGAAATTTCCAAATGAAAAATGCAGTGTTTCAGCCACTCTGCTGGACCAGCTTCACTTTGCTGACACATGAAGTACAAATGTCCACACTGCATTTTGTAAATAAAAATGCGTGCAGTTACACTGCAAACGGTGTAATGAAGAAAAATGGTGAATTACAGAACAATCTTGGTATATCCTGGCTGTGGATATCCAAGTGAAAGCCATGTGGAAAATCTTGGCAAAACCTAATAACAGAAGAGAGCAGGCAGAATCTGCAAAGCTGGGCTGAAGTATTCTTCCTTCTAAGTGAGAAGAGCTCACTTTCATGGTTTAAATTTAAATGCTGGGCCAGCAAAGTATTTAAAATCCTTTATGAAGGAGTTTAAAAGGAACTAAATGATTTTACATCCATCCTTGAATGACATCACTGTTTAAAATGTTCAGCAGGCAAAGCAGATTTCAGTAAACAGCAATAATAATCAGTAAAATGCTGCTGTGGTCTTACTTTTCAAATTAGTCTGCTCTTTTAAGAACAGGAGAGTGGTTTAAGTTAGAAACTTTCTATAAGCCTTTATTTCCTCTAATATTTCCGAAGTATCAGCTGTTACCATGTGATTACTCAGAATTGTGTTTAACTCAGTGTTTTTTCAAAAACTTTGAAAAAAATCAATTTCAAACTTCTTCAAATTTTGTCAATTTGTTAATAAAATCTGCTTGATTGTGCTTTCTTGAGTTTAAGAGCAGTTTATACATATTGGTGAGGTATTTTTAGGACTGCAAACATGTTTTATGGGAAACAGGGGCTTGCTGAATAGAATATAAGCATATTAATTAGAGTAGCAATTATTCCAGTTTTGATTCAGCCTTCACAGGATGTTTTATACTAAAAATAGAACCCAAAAAATCTGGTGAGTAAGAGAAATGATTCTTCACTTTAATCCCAACATCAAAGGCACTAAAATATACAGAGGATGACGAATGTGCATAAAGAATGCTTATATTCCTCCTTGAGATTATCAGAATGCAAAATAATTTGCTGAATGTGGCAAATGATGCTTAAAAAAAAAAATCAGAACTAATGCCTCTTTGTACTTCCTTGAGATTCCTTCTGGATTCTGAACCAAGACAGAAAAGCATTACATGATGATAGATTGGAAAAATTGAATAAAGTTTATGAACCCGCAGAACTAGCTTGAATACTTTCATACTTTTAGGTGCTGGGGTGACATGAAAACCGTAAAATTATTTAGTAAGGATTGAGAAAAAGCAATATGCAAACAAACAAACAAAATCCCAACCCAGTGCAAAAAAAAAAAATATATTCTTCAATTGGGATCTAAATAATTGCTGCAGAGTCAGGTAGCTTGGCTGAAAATAATGAACTGAATTTCAGTGATTTAAGGCTAGGCTAGTGTCAGATAACAGGTCTCACTGGGATTGTGTTCTTCAATATTATATAAAATCCAAACAAGTCACACCCAAAAAGTTGTAACCACTCTCACAGATGCTTTAAATACCTAAATTCCTGTTCATCTTCTCTCCCCCTCTCTCTCTGTGTTCTATTAAAACCTCAGATGACTAACACGTTTTCTACAAAAGTTTTTCCATATTGCACAAAACAAAAAAAAAAAAAATCATTCAAGACAATTAGCCTAAGAGAACACACACAAAAATCTGCACAGGATTCATTTTTCACCTTTTTTTTTTTAATTCAACTAAATTATCTGTTTCAATACCTACCAGATTTTTTTACTTGAAATTCATCATTAATAGGTTGGGACAGGAAAGCAAATTTGCCTGTCAGTAGATTTCACATTAATACTTGCATTGGAAAAGAAGGGATATAAAAATGCAATTTATCCAATCCAATTATATCAAATAGAATATTGGTCTGTCAGTCACAGGTAGGCAATCTAAGTAATGCATCTGCCCAGCAAATTTAATAAATTTTATGCTCATATACTTTTCAGAGGGACTGCAGAGATCTGGCTCTAGGTCATAGCAGGGATACTTCCATTGCAGGTTTCCAAAAGCTGCAGCTGACTGGGCATTTTATTTAAAAGTGGCATATTTTTATCTGCAAATTATATTTCAAGATTTCTAAAGGCAGCTGGATTTTCAGAGAAGCAATCTTCCAATGAACTTCCTGCTCAACAGCTGTATGTCTCATTATCCATAATTATTTCTCAAAATCCAAAGCCCCTATTGATGATAAAAATGTCATTTATCTGTGTCATTCCAGATTTTTTTCTTCCCACCAGTGCAGGATTTAAATAGACATATTCACTTATATTTCTGGCAAATATGAGTATTTATACTCTGAAATGTCACAAATAAAGGCACGACATAATAATGATTGCAGATTAAATCTTCCAACCCAGGCAGATTCCTGGTCCTATTCCCAATTATATTTATCATATTGAACACAACTGATAAATCATTTTGCTTTGCCTAAAAAGAATGGTCCTCCTCATTGGAATAATGGTTTAACCAGAGAAATAAGGGATTTGGCAAGGGAAAAAAAGGGAAAATGAGGCCCAGGTCAATTGGCATCTTGATTAGGGGCTGTAATCACCTACACTGCACAAAGACATCGATCTCAGAGGTGATGCTGGGACCAAGGGAGGAGAATCAGCAAACATTTGTGTGGTTGAGGGATATCGACACAAAGCTCAGCAGATTGAACCCAATCAGCCTCACTGGCTTTCACTGTTATTCGTGAAATACAAAGCCTCACTCTTCAGGTTGTTTAAAAAAACATAAACCCGAACCAAACAATAAACCACAAGGAAATACAAACAAAGGCAGCAAAAGTTAAATATTGTCTCTGGGAATCACAAAACATTTCTTTTCACATGCTTATTAAGAAAACCAAACTTTTTTAAAGATTTCTACAAAATAAAAAGGCTGCTGCCCCTGTAAGAGACACACATCTCTCGTACTGAGCCACCCACCAAACAGGGATAATCTCTTTCTTTTAAGCAAATGGTCTGGAGGATTTATATAAATTTAATTATATATTGTATTATATAAATAGATATTATACATATAATTCTGCTTATAAACTTGCAAAATACTTCAGAATACAGTGCTGAGTTCCCTGTCGGGCTCCTAGACTCACCTTTGCAAGTAAGAGATTTACAGCAAGAAAAACGTAGGACTCTTAATTTAAAGTTAAACTTAATTGAAGGGAGCAAAGTAGTATCACCTGAACTGTACAAAAAGTACAGGTAATCAACTTTTAAAACGAAGTTCATGGAGCTATTAGATAAAATACTCCCTCAGATTCACAAAGAAAACTGAGATTTGATAACACCTTCCAAAATACTTTAAGCAGCACCTGCTTGATTGAAACCTTATAACTTCACTTAAGAAACATTTCCACATTGATTAAACTCGGCGTGGTTTAAATTGTTTACAGGACTGAGGTAATTTTTAAAAGGGCACAATCCAAGCATTATTGTGGTTGTTGCCTCAAACATTTTTGGTCGCAAAAACTGTGAAATCAAATTCTAAAGAGCAGAAGATTCATTCTGTGGGAAAGATTAAAGAGGTCAACTTGACAAATATGCAAAATTATTGGGACAGATATGGAAAATCCATTTTCAAGGCAGTCTGCTGGAAACATTTTAAAATTATAACATAGTTAAAAAATCCCAGCTTTCTTAAGATTAATACAGCATTTAAAGGACAACTAAACAAAATCAATTTAACTCACTGGAGTTATTATGCCTGAAACCAGTGACAAGTTGATTGATCTACTTTGTCTTTCCTTCTCCAATAACATCTGCAGCCAAAATGCTGAACAGTTTTCAGAAGGGCACGTGGGAGAGAGATCTCCACAACAAAGTAATTTAAAATGTTTCAGCAGAACAGTAAATTGATGATTTTGTCCCAGAATAGCACAATTTCTACATTTAAGACTCAGTGGGAGGTTGACCAGACACTGAGGGGGAACTATTTCCTACCACTCCAGTAATGTATAGTGAATTGCTGCAGTGATTTCTGAGGAAGAGACAAATCAAATTGGAGTCTTTTGCTCCCACTCCACTGTACAATCAATGTTTTCACATTTTTAAGGCAAGTAGTTGCCTAGGCAAGGCCAAGATATTAATTAGACATGCATAAGAATTAAGNTCCATGCATAGCCGAAATTATCTTTCCAAATATTGCATTTATTTTGATCAGATTAGAACTAAAGGATAATCTGATAAAAATAAATACAATATTTTGTGTTTGTATTTTATATATTTATATATACATGATATAAATTATATATTATATATTGTATTTTATGTATTTTATCTATATTTTATAGGAGAGGACTATAATCTTCATAAAGTCAGAGGCTAGCAACCCTAAAAAAAANTGATTGAAACCTTATAACTTCACTTAAGAAACATTTCCACATTGATTAAACTCGGCGTGGTTTAAATTGTTTACAGGACTGAGGTAATTTTTAAAAGGGCACAATTCAAGCATTATTGTGGTTGTTGCCTCAAACATTTTTGGTCGCAAAAACTGTGAAATCAAATTCTAAAGAGCAGAAGATTCATTCTGTGGGAAAGCTTAAAGAGGTCAACTTGACAAATATGCAAAATTATTGGGACAGATATGGAAAATCCATTTTCAAGGCAGTCTGCTGGAAACATTTTAAAATTATAACATAGTTAAAAAATCCCAGCTTTCTTAAGATTAATACAGCATTTAAAGGACAACTAAACAAAATCAATTTAACTCACTGGAGTTATTATGCCTGAAACCAGTGACAAGTTGATTGATCTACTTTGTCTTTCCTTCTCCAATAACATCTGCAGCCAAAATGCTGAACAGTTTTCAGAAGGGCACGTGGGAGAGAGATCTCCACAACAAAGTAATTTAAAATGTTTCAGCAGAACAGTAAATTGATGATTTTGTCCCAGAATAGCACAATTTCTACATTTAAGACTCAGTGGGAGGTTGACCAGACACTGAGGGGGAACTATTTCCTACCACTCCAGTAATGTATAGTGAATTGCTGCAGTGATTTCTGAGGAAGAGACAAATCAAATTGGAGTCTTTTGCTCCCACTCCACTGTACAATCAATGTTTTCACATTTTTAAGGCAAGTAGTTGCCTAGGCAAGGCCAAGATATTAATTAGACATGCATAAGAATTAAGGCTGAATAAATCTGTACATCCCTCCGAAGTGAGCCCTCTTAATTTTGTTTTGCAGGGACAAAATTTGAAAATATCCTGAGGCTTCAGGGTGATTTCATTGGAAAAAAGTGAGAAAAAATTGGTTTTGGTGTCAACAAAAATCCAATTTCATGTATTTCTACTGCTTTTAGAAAAACATGCTGAGGTGACATTACAGGTGAACACTGCCTTAGCTCAGGTAGTAAAAGGCCTGACAACTTAGAAATTTTGTGTGAGGTTTTTTATTTCTAGAATAATTCTAACAGGAATTTCAATTAAGCATTTTTAATTGTAAACTTTTAATTGTCTTTGAATTTCCATGCATAGCCGAAATTATCTTTCCAAATATTGCATTTATTTTGATCAGATTAGAACTAAAGGATAATCTGATAAAAATAAATACAATATTTTGTGTTTGTATTTTATATATTTATATATACATGATATAAATTATATATTATATATTGTATTTTATGTATTTTACCTATATTTTATAGGAGAGGAGTATAATCTTCATAAAGTCAGAGGCTAGCAACCCTAAAAAAAACCAACCCTTTACTATATAAAGTTGATGTTTTCCAGCTACACCCCTTCTCTATTATTTTGTACTTTAGTGAGTACAAAACAACAGCAGTCTGGTTTAATTTCAACTTCTGAACAGCAAAAAACTGTTCAGAAAAACTGATTTCTGCCCCCCTTGAACTTAGCAGATGAACATCTGCATGCATCACTATGATCATTAAAAAAATGTGAACACTCCAAGGCTCAACCCTTGAAATTAATGGGTGTTTTATGTGGTGTAGCACAATATGATCAATTTGGCATTTGTCTTTTTGCTCTAAATTCTTCTGGCTTTTGTGGAAATTTAATTATGAGAGCCAAGCCTTTGCCAACTAATCCCCCAGTCTGATCTATTCTGGGTGCAACATAACTTTATCAAGCAACTTTTAAAATTAATAAGCCAAAAATGTGTTTTTATCTGACATAAACCCTTATAAATTCTTATGCTCTAAGTACTCTGGGGTGTTTTCAGAAGCAAGGAATAGTCTAATTCTGAATTTGGGTTGCTTGAGTTCCTCAAAGGCGATCTCTCTTTTTTGGTTCTAAGTGACAAACGTCAGTAATCAATTGCATTATTTGTAAAGATGAAACCAACAGCTCATCTTGTCCTTCTTGATGAAATTTGATCACTAAATGACCTTCTATTATTTCATCTTAACATAAAAATCAGTAGTGCCTATTTTAAAGTATTGATTTACACTCTTTTTTTAACCCCTTACCATTTTTACTTGCTTTCGAATGAGTAAAGGAAGTACCCATTAGATACTTCTAGATAATTAGTACCTAATTATAACTAGATAATTATCTAATTATCTACTAGATAATTTTAATTATCTACTAGATAATTTTAATTATCTACTAGATAATTTTAATTATCTAGTAATTAAAGTTACTAGATAATTTTAATGTCTTGATACTAAAAGCAAACTTTTCCACTTGTTGGAATAACATGAACAAATTGGATCGGCATTTTTATTTTTCAAAATATTTGGCAAAAATTTACAACTGGCTTCAGGGAAAGTTGTTCACTGATTATAAAATTTTATTCTATGCTTAAATTTCTCTGGAGCCTGACTCTGAGCCACCTCACCCTTGAGATCTGAAATGCTGGAAAAAACTGTTTTGGAGAACACCAAGGTTCACTAAACCCTGCACAAGTTCAAGGATTTTTAATTGGGTTTCAGGCTGCCCTTTTTGTCTGGTGAAACTCAGACATCACTGAGGGTTTTGTGTGCAAAACAGAGAATTCAGCTCTTTTAAACTTTATTATTCAAGGTGAATCTCTTACATTTTGTATTTTGTTGCTTGTTTGAAACAAGATCTAGTGAAAGAACCGCAAATATTTTGAGATTCTGTGCTAAGAGGCACCTAAGCAATGAACACCATTTGCATGAAAATAACACAAAATGGTTCATCAGAGAATTCTAGCTGCCTCCCTTACTCCAAAGGTCTACACAATCCGAATTCTGAAATGCTTTTAGGAAGGGACCTTCAACTCTACCACATTGTGTGGCATCAGTGTCCAGAAGCACTAACAGTCAACAGCACCAACTTCCTATGAAAGGAAATGGATTGGAATTTATTCTTTTTTTTTTCTTTGTGGATCATATTTTGCTACAAATGACAACTGAAAAAGACTAAACTTCCTGGATAAAAAGTCAGATTATACAGATTTAAGACTAGATGAGTAAGGAAGAAAACAAGAATTCAGACCCATGTTGGAATTCTGGACTTAATGAAGAAGGACGTCAGAAATAAGAATTTAAGGGGGCAGCATGAGGAAAGACATCAGAATGACTGATTATTAATGAACATTGCTGATTTTTTTAACAGGAAAAATGCAAGCAGTTCGTTTTCTAAACACTGCAGTTAAGCACCAGTTAAAAACAACTTGAATACATATACATTTCATTTTTAATCTTCTCATTTGTTAAGGATACATTTCACCTAAACATTCTTATTTGAACCCCTCCTTAACCTTGCTGTAATTCATGGATGGGAATCTTTTAACCTTGCATATGGATATAAAGAATGAAGAAAGAATAAAAAAAACTAAGCGTTTCCTGGGAGAGTGGGGTCCTGACATGACAGGTTCACTGCATTCCCTAACTGATGCTCTGACTGTCACTCAACAGCACCGAGAAAATGTGTCCTATGCTCTCATATCTACAAGGTCAGGAAAACAAAGCTTTTAAAAATAAAAAGTATTCAATATTCACTGCAGTTGCTGCTGTATCACTCTAAATGTATCTCATCATGATGCAGTGTGAATTGTTTCTCATCTGCTGCCCCTAAAAGCCATTTCCAACTGACTGAACCACATTTCCTCTTTTTCTTTATCATATTCAGTAAAAATGAGTCATAGAACAATATTAAACATTTTACTTTTTAAAATGGGACTTTTACATTTTCACTTCAAAAGAAGGTGGAATCAATCAAGGAACAACACTGAATTTGGCAGAACATGGTAACTGCAGCTGTTCCTGCCCCCTTCCTGCTCATTCTCCCTTTCCCAGGCAGTGCCCCTGCCCCTGACACTTGTGAGTATCTCCTGAGTAGTAACACCAAAGCAGCATCCAAAGAGGGCACAGGACTTTATCCAATTTTCTTCTCAAGCAGACAGAATTAAAAAAAAAAAAAANTTTTCTAACGCGAAAAAAAAAAAAAAAAAAAAAAAAAAAAAAAAAAAAAAAGTCAGTTTATCTGCAGAGTATGGAAACTGAAGAAGTCCAACGTCAGGATCAGCATACAGACTCGAAGCCTTAAAATTTAATTTCTGCTTCACTAAGGGACATTTTCCGGGGTGTTTTTCCTGCCAGCTCTCTTTTAATATGAATTCTGACCTCAGGTGACAATCAAGTGTTCCTCTTACCTCATTCTGGAGGTCTCGGATCATTTTGCTCTTCCTTTCCATTTCAGTCTTCAAAAAGTTAATCTACAATTGGAAAGAAACGTCGAGTGGGAGTTGTTGAGATGCAATTGTAAACATTCTTCTTTTTTTATGCTTTTAACAGTTTTGGAAAAAAAAAAACGATCACCAAATCAAAAAATTTTGCTTACATACCAAATTGGTATAGGCCACAGTTAAGTATTTGCTAAATCTACAGACATTTAGCACATTTACTAGAAAACTTTAAATCAAAATAAGAAAGTTGTACATAAATAGGCTTACTTTTGTTTTGCACCAGCAGATATAATGTTTATTTTTCACAAGCTAGTTCAGTGTGATCTTCACAGAATTAAGGATTTTTATACCAGTATTAACCGATTTTCAAACAAAGATATTTTTACCCTCTAAGAATATATCTATCAGAGCAAGTTTCTAACACAGTTATTTCATGTGAATGCCACAGTGCTGGTTTTTAATTAGATAAAACCTTAATTCTATTTAGACTCACCTGTGGAATAAAGTGTGCTTATTTTCCATTATTTTAAACATGAAAGCATTGAAATACGGACTTTAGATCCTACTTAAGTCAATGACTAGCCTTGGAAAAAACAAATTTCAGTCTTAGGTTGAAGACTCAAATCAAACACGGTTTAAAAGATTATTTTTACAAATGAGTTTTTTCAGGAATGAGCTTTAATCACAGCTTATGGAATACAATGGGAGAAAGGAGGATTTAATTATAAAACTAGGATTAAAAGAACACATTCCTGTCACTTGAAAGGAAGATGCTTTTGGACACTTCAATTAGCAAAATACTCATCTCTATTTACCCAATGTCCCACGCTGTTGATACAGAGAGAATGAACATATTCAGCACCTGTCTACCAATGACATTCACAAATACTGAAATTTAGAACATCTATGGATAATAAATATGAAGATATTGCACAAAAAAAAGTCATAAAACACAAGATCGAGATGAATGTGGAGAAACACAATACAGCCATTTGTTGTGGTTATTTTGCTTTTTCAGATGTTCAAAAGAATTGTCATCTATCTACCATTAAATACTGAAAAAAATAATAACTTGACCTCCTTTAAAGAGTGTCCCCTTTGTGAGACCTATCTGTCAGGAATATTAACATTCCTTCCAAGCACTTCACTTCTAGCTATGAATATATATGAAAAAATTAAAGAGATGTGATAGCAAAATTATTATCTCTGCACAATTTGGGTCTTTTAGGGAAGAGACATTTAAGACAACGCAGTGCTATAAATTTATCCAGCAATCCATGTTAGTTAAATCAGCATTTTTGTTAATTACTATTCACACACACATGCATCTCATACCACTGGTATGGACATTTTTAACAGAGCAAACATACTGAATTAAAAAAAAAATTAACAAATTTAAAATTAGTAAATATTTTTAAATCACTTCCTTTTTAAAAAAGTAGAAATACTATTTAAGAATGAGACTACTTTGAGTCACCAAATCCTGACGGCACAATAAACAAGAATAGACATTTATACCCAGTTCTAAATTCAGAGGGGGAAAAAGAAATAACATTCACCTCTTTCCATGCGCTTTCTGCCTTTCATTGGTATCTGGCTGCAATTATGCCAATACATAATGAAAATTTATTGTTCTGAGGCTGAACTTTTCAACGCTGAGCAAGGACACAGCCTCCATGTCCTGGAGACAGATATTCAAGGCACTCAGAGCTTTGTGCTTTCAGAGCTTATTATGTTTATTAAAGACAACAGCTTCCATCCAGCAGCCTTTACTCACAGCAGTCAGCGACCTTGAAATGTTCAAATTAAATTTTCCACCCTCAAAATGCAGAATACTTTAGCAGATGGTGGTGAGCTAAGAGTCAGGCAATGGTAGTTTTTTGTGACAGAGTGGAAAAATGCCAATATAGCATTGCTCCTGAGCAGCCAAGGCTCAGCTTCAAACACATTCCATCACCTCCAGACTTCTCGTGTCCTGCTCAGGACTGAGATGAGCAGTCGAGGTGTAATTTGAATTTATTCATTAACATCTGACTCTTCTGGTCATATCTGGAAACCCTAACAAACTCAAGAGTTCATTTTCCTGGTCTAATTTCCAACTTAGAGTGTAAAAATTGACGCCAAAAGCCAGAGAGAACTGTTACACTATTACACAAAACAGAGAAAATATTGTTTCCTTTGGAGAAAAAATGTTCTAAAAAATGCTGAATACTCTTAAAAGCAAAACTAAACAGATTTTTACCTATTAGTACTTCTAAGATGAATGTAGCTTTTAAGCTGTAAGTTGAAGTTAATAAAAGAAACTTTCATCAAAGGAACATTTAGAACTTTAGGAACAGCCATAAAAGCTTTTACTAGAAAGAAAATTTTTTTGAAGGGAAAAGAACATCAGATCTTTTTACTACAAATCTTCCAGTATGGGGATAACAGTGAATTAAATTCCCCACATTCTCCTAGTTTTTCATTACTAGAAAAACCCTACTGATTTAAAAATGCCCATATTGTGTATGGTTTCTTTTTACAAGTAATACATAATGTGTTACTTAACTCTCATTTTTCATAGTGATCACTGAGCAAAAGAATGAAATTACCCAGACCTATTTTCTCCTTTCTTTTGACAGACAGGTCTGTAACTGTATTGCCAAACAATTCCATTAGCATATTGCTTTAAAATTGCTAGCAAGATATAAAATACCAACAGGAATAAAACAGAAAATATAGACAGCTTACTCTGTTTAACAGAGCTATTTTTGAGCGTTTCCATGTTTCATTCTTTATTTTTTCCCTCATCCAGCGAGCTCTTTTTATAAACTTTAGCTGCAGTTAATGGGAAATAACTTTGCAAATTTGCCAAAAGTGTAACTATTTCTTTACATGCAAACAATTAGCATGAAGTGCAGCCAAGCAAAGAATCCATCTCCCAAAATCTCTAAGAGCCTTTTAAACTAATGAAGACAATACGAAATTAATCCTTATTCTATTTATTCAAATTCATTGAAAAACCCCAACCAAACAAACAAAACAAGACAATTTCAAGTTACATGTGCCATTTGCTCCGTGCTTTTTGTTAACAGAAGTGAAAATCAGCCCATGATCTCCAGAATCCTGTTTCTGGAACGAGTGGTTCCACTTCACATTTAGAGATAATAGCTTGGCATTATTAATATTTTTTTTCACTTCATGAAAGCTTATTACAAAGTGCTCAGGTATTTGGTGCTAAATGCAGAACAAAAAACCCTTGTTAAAGGATCAAATAATGGATTTGCAAGCACAATAACACTGATATCTCTATTCAGATGAATTATAAAATGAATTTTTATGAAGTTAATGAAATTAATTTCAGTGAATTTTAATGAAATTAAATTCAGTGCTAGAGAAAAGCATTGCTACACATCACATGAGAAGCCATGAATGTAAAGCCTAATGTACAGCTGCTGTGCCTCCTTGGTTCTTTTTCCTTTTGAGTCATTTCCGGGTTATTTTTCATGTAATTTGTGATTTTTTTTTTCATAGTTCTTGTGAATTCCTACTTACACTTTTACACTGGTCTAATAAAGAACACCTTGAGGCAGATGTTACCTGCTGGATTTTACAGCCAATTAACATACACATTGTAAGCCCTGTGCTTTGCCTCCTTGGCAAGTGCAGAGAAGAAATATGGATTTCCACCCTTCCCCCTCCCACCAGTGTTTTATCAGTCTGTGTGAAATGCAATTCTACTCTTTTTTCCTCTAATGAAAATCAAGATTTACCTCATCGAGTCCTGTAATTTAAAATGTGCTTAAATTAGATTAGAAACAAGGCTCTCAATTAATTAAATTAGAATTAGATTCAAGCTCCCATCCTCTAGCTACTCTTGCATCAAAGCACCAGGATCCTCTTTCATAGATTACACACTGCTTTCAGAAAAATGTGAAACACATAGAGAAACCAAAAGTAAAAATGTGTGTCAGTAATATCTATTTTTACTTCCATTTTCATTTGAGAATCCTGAAGCACTTTTTGAATATTCATTCAGCCTCACTGTAATGTTGAGTTTCACTTACCATGCAATATTCACATTGCACCCTGAGGCACAAAGAAATAAATGCCACAAAGCAAGGACACAATTGTGCTTTCCTCAGAATCAGCAGCAAGTTTAATATTCTATTAATGGCAAATATTAGATTAGAGCTGGAGAATTTTGCTTCTTTGCCCATCTGCCACCACTCCAAGCCAGGCTCTGATACAAACTCCATTCCAACCCCTTGACATTCTATAATTTTATTCAGACAATCTACAGGTTATTTCTGCTCCCAAACATTACGTGAAAGTCCAAACAATGTTCAGTTTGTCCAGAAACAGAATTTCAATAAAGCTTGGAATCTTAATGGGACTTAGTACTACCTTCCATGGTGATAATTAGTTCTATTACGGTCAAAACCAGATGCTCTACTTTCTATTTTGCTGCTGAAAATCCACAATAATTCCTAAAAATTCAATGGATGTGCGACAGTGTATATTAGTACAGACGAAACATGAGGGTTCATAAAGATAATCTCACCCGGGAGAAGACTTAGGCCTAAGTCTCCCGCCTAAAGTCTCCAAAAGTGTAAAAACATCCCTGAATTCCCCAGAATTTAGGGAAGATGGGAATTTTAATACTTTTGAACATAAAAACTTTTTTCAGCTCCTTTCTTCCCAAGCTTGCAGACTACTAACACACATGTGAAACAAATCCGTTCTTTTTTTTCCATGCCAAGTTTTTTTGAATCAACGAATTCTCAAGGCAAGATTAAGAGAAAACACAGAAGAAAAACAAAAATAAGGAAAGAAAGAGGATCACTCACGGTAGCCTGCTGCTTCTCTGCTTTCTCAGCTGCCTCATTAAGCTGCTTTTGAAAGGCTTCCTGGAGAGATTTCATTTCTTCCCTGGTTTGTTGAAAACACAGAACACAAACTTCAACACAAGTGTCCATTAGGAAATAACTCTTCAGATTCAAAAAAAAGAAAAAAAAGGAACCTTTAATTATCCAGATTAGCAGACAGATGTACTCTGTTCTATGAGCCTCACAAATAAAATCAGAATGACCCCGTGAAGTATAGTGCCAACGCAAACCAGAAATTATCTGTGATGCAAAGTGGCCACTTTTTATAACCTGCTGTGCAAAACATCTGCCAGCGGATCATTTCCTAGCAAAAAGGACTGACACCAAAAAAGTGAGGGGATTCGGCTGGTGAAAATGGAGATGTGTTGTTATCAATAGGAACCTGCCTTAAAATAAACAAATAAATCATGCTCTGAGAGAATTCAATCTCACATGGCACTTTCTAGAGACAAGCCACAAAAAATTCAGCAGAAGATTCTGGCATGCAAGACAAAAAAACACAATAATTGCTTGGATTGGGCTTTGTTGAATCACATGAAAACCCTCAGCGTTGCTGATTCAGTCACAGATTTTCTCCAAATTGCAAGAATTTTCTACCCACAGCGCAGAACACACTTGGGAGCTGTGGCAAAGGAGCAGAAGGACATATTTCATAACAGCTTTTGCAGGGCTGCTGCTTGCCTGGATAAACCTTCAATGAAGATCAACACAAGACTGGATTTACAGACAGTAACAGGTAATAATTTAGCCCTGTGAAAACTCAACTGAATGGAAACCACCCGAATTTAGGAGAGCTTGCTAGCTGCTGCATCATCTTTCTTTTTAGCTGATAGCCCCTACTACTTCCAGCAATTTCAGCAACACTAGTACAGATTTAATTGAAAAAGTGATTGAGCAGAGTGAAAAGAAGATTCCATCAGCACTAACAGATGCTACCACATCAAAGTGCTGATGATGCCCAGAAAGGATAAAACTGGGGGCATCACACCGAGTGACCAAGCTCTCCTTGCAACTTGGGAATTATTGAAGAATTTGCACAAAAGAAATTTTTGAAAAAAAATCTGTTTTGTAAGTCAGCAGAATGTTTATCTTCACAAGCTGAGATTCCAGCACTCTACTATATCACCCAGAATTGTAGAGCATAATCAAAGTCGTGCCCAGACCAAATGCAGCTCATGTTTGTCCGTAGAAAGTTCATAACATTCATATCAGGATGTATTTTGAATTTTGGCTTTAATCCAATAGATTTAAGCATAATATTATGTTCACTTTCTTCATTTACTGCAGATAAAGCACAGCCTGAGGACCCTGGTAAATAAACTGTGACCTTTCCCTAGCGAAATTCTACAAGGAAGATTCCCTGGCACATTTATTATACCTCTTCTGTGCTCTGAACTTCTACACCTCTCTGGAAATGAAATCCAGTGAGTTTGTGAATAGCTGCCGACAGCAGCAGCCCCAAGGCATTTCCTTGCAAATGTAAAAACCTTTAGTAAAACCCTTCAATTTTCTGAATGGCAGGGTGGGCTGCCCAGCAGCAGATTGCACTGATCCTTTATTTCTTTATTTCTGGGACCATGCAGTACACTCAAAGGCTGGATCCCTTAGAAGCAAAAGTCAACATCTATTTTTGGGCGGACTTTGGTCGTCTGACACTTTTCAGTCAGGAAATGGGAAGAGAAGGAAGGAGGTGAGGGTCTTACCTTTGCTTTTGGCCCAGCTCCAGAAGTTTCTGCATATCATTTTTGGTTGATGCTTCATCATTTTTTAAAGACTGAGAGCAACAAAAAAAACTCTGTTAAAGAGATCTTTTTAATTATTAATCAGCAAAATTATTAATTCGGCCCTCATTCATAAAATGGTCCTGGTGAATTGCAAACACTGCCATTTAAAAAGATTGGAAGAATTGTCTGATTTAATGATTTTTTTAATCATTAAAATAAAATCAAACTTTTTTTTTTAATTAAAAGATACCAATAAGAAAATATTGAGGTAAATAATCCTATAGAAACTGAGACAGAGTCTAACCTGGAGGTTTACTTTAATCCCCTGAAGCTCTTTAGAATTCTTTAATAGCTGATGAAGTATGTTGCTCCTTTCCTTAAAGATTGCTTTCAGCTGTTTTTCCAGTTCTTCATAGCCCTGTCTAACACAAAGAATAAAAGCATGAGATCATCTCCAAACATCAGGCCATGCACCTGAAAACATATCTTAGCTCATTCAGATTTAATTAATTCCAACACCTTTTACAGATTTCAAACTGAGCTGCGTCCCCTTGCCCACAGTTTTCTGTTCTGGGCAATACTATCACTGATTTCAAGCTCTGACTCTGCACTGTCTCCACGAACAGGACTTGCGTTCCAGACCCCTCAGAACCTCGCTGCCCTTCTCTGGACCTGCTCCACCTCTCCCCATCCTTCCTAAATTTGGGGGGTCCAGAACTGGACACAGCACTCGGGGTGTGGCCCCAGGAGTGCCCTGTACAGGGGGACAATCACTGCCCTGGACCTGGTGGCCACACCATTCCTGATTCAGGCCAAGACTTTCTTAATATTAATAGGATTCTCAGGATTGGATTTAAGGAAAGATCTATGTTCAGCTTGTTTTTTTATTCTTCCCTTCTTGAATTTTAAACAACCAAATTTTAGTCTCTCATGCATTCGACAGGCATTTTTAGGAAGGCTTCACGTCACTTTTCCTCTTCAGTCATGTCAGTTTTCCACTTCAAACATGCCAGTTTTCACATCAGCATACCAACACTCTGCAGCTGTGTCATTATATCAAAAGCATGGTGTATTTGCTGAAGCTAATCCTAGATTAATAAAAATTAAATACTTCCACTGTGGTGTAAGTAACGTTTAGTTCATATTTGAAAACACATCAATTGCAAAACATATCATCACAAAAACCAGAAATTTTGTCCGGATGGATGCAAACACGCTCAGCTGAATTTGATTAACCAACAGGATGATTTGTCCAATTAAGGAAAACTGAAACACGTAAAGCAATTGAATCGGATGTTAGAAGACTTAATCAGAATAATTCCACTGAGGGACACAGATCTTTAAGGATGGCATCATCCTTCATTATGTGAGAGAAAAAAAGGGAAGCAACTTCAGTAGGAAAAGGTTGAAATGTTAAATTCAATAGCAAGTTATATGGGTGTGGGTGGACACTGGATTCTTGCAGCCAGAAAAATCACCTCTAAATTGAACAACTTGGATACTGGATAATTCACGCTGAACTTGGATACCAGCTCTGAAAAAACTGACTCACAAAATGTGGTGTGTCGCCACAACATCTTCAAATCCCAGTGACTTTCTGAAAAATTTGAATCCTCAAGAACTGCCAGGGGTCTCTCTGCCTTTTTAAATATAAGTTACATGATTATACATAATAGCTAATTAAACCCATTCCTTGGAAATCCACTATGGAAATATACACAGATCTGTTCTCTAAATATTAGGTTACACTAGTTAACACTATTCTGTTAGATAATGTGGCATTGCCAGCATATCCTGGGCTTAAAGTGAGTATTTATCATTTCAGCACATTAACATGGTTTTTTTAAAATGTTCATTACGGAATAGAACAATTTAGCAACACTCTGTGTTCCAATCATCTGTAGCACTCTAATTGCAAGTTGTTTCCCTTTTACCATCAGCTTATTAAAAGTAGTGCCAGTGTAAATTTCAATATAATCTGCTTTCAAGGGAATGATATTCATAGTTTTAAAATTAGTCATGTCTTTTACTCTTCCACTGACATGATTTAATAGATATTAATAAACATTCCAACAGATTCTAATTTTCAATACACAACAAAAGTCTAACTACTAGAAAGATGTACACCCAGAAATCACTCCACCTCTGACTGTTACTTCCTTAAATATTTGAAATTAAGCTTTTAGTCTTCAAAACAACTGGATTTATCGTAACATTTTTTAAAAATAGTAGAATTCAGCCATCATGCTTAACATTGGACATGATGTAATAAAACTTCAATTTCCTTTCCTAATTCCTGGCTCCTTGTAAGACTTGCTTGCAAATGTAACACAGTGCTTTTATGAATGGGATGATTTACAGAAATGTCAGCTAAGGTTAATTCAGGGCAAATGCCACCAGTTCTGCTAAAGAATCTGCTAAAGCACCCAGATCTGAATGGAGAAATAGCACCTTCAAAATTTGATAAGCAGGACTTTATATTGTTAATCTCATAGCAGAGTCAAATAAAAAATTAAGTGGACAAGCAAATGCAGATACACACAGCTACAATCACTGATTTTCATTTCTTCAAGTTTCTTTCCCCTCTGAAAGTATAAACTCAAGTAAAAAAAACATTTTTCCAAAGGACATATAGAGATGGAAGAAAGGAAAATAAAGGGTCTCAGCCAAATCCAGCTGCTAAACTGAGAGCACCCAAAAGCTGGTGGTGGTGATTTTGAAAGGCAAGACTGTACATAGGGATATCTAAATATTTTTTTTCCTAGGGACAATAATCAATATCCTCATACACGTTTCAGAACAACTGCCTCACCCAACACTTCCCACAAGTCACAAAAGACAGGACACACAGGGAAATATTTACATTATTCCAACATTTTTAATTTGATACTTTGGCCAGTGACAACCTTAACAGACCAATCTTTACACCACAGATCTGCCAATGTAACATTGTGCTGCTGCTGCTGCTCCTCTTAGGGCAGCAAAGATATGCTAATTATATCTGGAGCTATATATAAACTGTGATCCTCTCCTGAAATGCTCACCAAGCACATTACAGCGCTGGAGCACGCTATCAGCTCCCTGCCAAGGCTGCACTTCAACTGCTTGAGAAAAGGAAACAAAGTCAGTCAGAACATCCTGACATCCTAATATAAATTAGGAAAGGATACCTCTTCATATTAGAAAAAAAGTAAAAAAATTTTAATGTCTAAAAGGCCAAGTGAGGCATTGAGAGTTTCACTGTGAAATAATCTGATTATCTCAGAGCTCGTCAACACACACATTTCCACTTATAGATCCCACAGCTGGGAAGATCGTTCCTGGTTTCTCAGTCCTCTTCCTCTCTGAAAAACAGACTCCCTCTAAAAATATGATGCAGATGATTCCTCAGGAAGCTTCTTCTATTTATTTTAAAATGCCAGATGGTTCTCAATGATTTAATGACATTGCTTTAATAACTAAGTCTGCTGCAGTATTAAACTTCTTTTTTTAATGTTATACTGAACTGCAACAGATAAACAGTAGGATACAACTTCCATTCTGAAGTCTCACAGGTTTCCTTTCCTTCTAGTTTTTGGTTTAGGCTTTTTTCTTGGTTTTAAACAAACATTTTCAAATATTTTTACAATGAATACCCATAAAGGCTGTAAACTTCAGAGATTCTCATGCCCCTTTAGTTTGCACAATTACAAGGACTGCTAACATGCACTTAAGCCATTGCTACTGCTCCATTTTTAAAGCATTATTTCACAATTTGCCCTGATAAAAAAAATCTAAGTAGTCATAACAGCCATAATTTCATCAATTAAAAAGGCCCAAGTACTGTGCATTAAGCACAAATCCACATTCTTCAAGCAATTTGCATGTTGATAGTAGACATATTTCCTGCTGCATTTAACCTTTTGCTTAAAATGCAGCTAATTCATCCATTTCATTATTTACATTACATGAATGCAGTGGGTGTAAAACCATGTCTGCTCTGAGAGTCAGTAATTCTAGTTTTTATTCTATACAAATCAGAAATCTCTGCATGGAATTACTCTCACCACTCAGTGAAGACCCTTAGTGAGCTGCTCAGGGATCATGTCACCAAAATATCTTGATTAATATCTACCACTCCAACTTTTTCTAAGTTAAAGTCTAACTCTGCATCTAGTTGTACCAGATTTATGTCAGGTTGTACACGACAGAATAACAAACGTACTGATGTAATTAATTATTGCTTTGACACTATTCTTGGTCTTGACAGAACTCCACTAACAGCAGGGCAAAGTGTTTTTTTCATAGAAGGCAGTTCTGTTTTCACTTCTAGTGACACGCCTACCCTGAGTGCTGATTTTAAGTTACTTTTAATAAAAATAACTGTTGGCCCGAGGAAGAATTTGCCTACACATTATTTACACAATGATGGGCATATGAGAGGCAGAATAATGGGAGCTTTGCCATGTGAAGAGCTCTTTTTGAGTATGTTTTTAATGAAAATAACGTACTGTGATGATGCACACATGCTAACACCCTTCAGGCAATGATGATGGTTGCATATTTTCATACTATCTTTAAAAGGAAATAAAATAGCACCATCTAGAAGCCTGTATAATAGAAAGGAGTACAGCAGAGTTCAAACACTTTGATATATTTTACGAACAACTGAAATAAAAATATCTGTGGTTATACCAAATAAATAAAATCAAACCATAATACTGTCCTGTCTCTTTTTAGTGACAGGACAATATTGAAAATATTACTGCATTTGTGATATGCAATGTCACCCCCCCCAAACCAAACCAGATACAAAAAAAATCCCCCTGAATTAAAAAAAACAAAAAAACCCAAAAAAAACAGCTTTCCATACTGCTTTATTTTTAATTGGTTATATAATTTTTAATTGTAATCTGAGAACTTAATCAGAATATTTATTAAGCTCCTGCTGAAATTAATATGCATATAGAGGAAATTAAAAAGCTTGTCAAATTAACGCCTGGAGAAACAGATGAGATTTTATTTTATTTGTCAGATAAAGATCTTTGCTACCCCAATTAATGAAAAACAACAATATATAGGAGATGCCATCCTTTCTAGTACCAGAAAATGCCATAACTGGCAATACCCTGCAGCTATTTTAAGACCACACACATGCATGAGCAGCAGAATTTGCAACAATTCACACAAAACAAACGCAGCAACAATTCATGACCCACTATCAAAAAATGTAGGTCGGAGTGGTAAAGCAGCAAATGTTGACACAGAGTAAGTAGAATAAGTAATAGTCTGGTACACTTGACCACCCTATAGCTAAAAGGTAAATTATAAAGGACAGTGAGTCTATAAATAAAATCATCTTCACAAAAAATAGCATCTTTACTTTCAGGGAGCTATAAAAATTCAACCCCATCTTCTTTTGCCATTTAAAAGATAGTCACGGAGTTCATACAGATACAGTAACAAAATTTGAGTAGTACAGCAAGCCAAAGGGTGCTAGAGGAGAATAAAATCAGAGACATTCTGCACCATTTTAGAGGAAAAATTTGAGAGGGCTTGAAATCTCTTTTGCTATGCAAGCACATATGCCTCATCAGTGCAGAAAATGGAATGCAATGCCTCATGAAACAAATATTTCATTTGCCACCCTTTGTCTTGTTGATCAGCAGCTCCAGGAATCTGAGAAAGAGGTCAGAAACCATAACAGACCAACCAGAGAGGAAAAGAACTGCAAGTCCTTTTGATAGCTTTCAATCATCAAATATCACAGAACTCAAAAATGGATGGTTGTTATGATTACAAAACAGAGTTCAGCTCAAAAATAGCTGTCTCTGAGGCTTAGTCATTCCAGAAAATACACAAGACGGAAGGGATAAATCAAGAAGCAAATTTCCTGATTCAAGTTGAAAGCCTGGAAACTGTTCCTCAGTGCTGTATTTTTATTTCTACTATCGGTGAACAATTTGCACCTCTGACCTTGCTGTCGAGAAACTTTTCCCCAGAAGAAGATAAAAAAGTAAAGCACTGGAAGCAAACACCAAGGAAAATTCTGTCATATATCACTGAAAATTAGTGAATGTTTTGTTTACTTGCTTCAGGAAAAGTATTTTGGTTTGTAATAACTTTCTCCACTCTGAAGAGATATGGCCTAAATGGGAATTTTAACAGAAGGCACAGTGGCTCATCCTTCTCAAAGCCAAGTGACAGGAATGCACAGTGCTCTGCATTTCATCTCCTGAAGAGATTCAGGGAAAGCCTTAGGAATGGGTCCAAAACTGCTGTTTCTGCAGACAGATCAGTCTCCTGCAGAACTGGGATGCTGTACTGGGAATAGAAACCGTTACTGGAAAGGTCTCAGTAAGTCACCGAGAAATAAATGAGCAGGAAGACAACCTCTACCATGCTCCACTTTGTTCGAGCAGTTATACACTTGTACAAGGAGAATTTCCATGCTTTTTAATCAGCTTGGACTTATTATCACTTTGTGCCAACATAAAACCCAAGAGCTGTGCCTAATATTGCTATATATAATTCCCTATTAGCCAGACACAAGGAAGTTTTTCCCTCTTCCACATGCTCACTTTGTCTTGAATTCTTCCTTTAATGAAGGGACTACAATAAAAGCAAGTCCTACATTAAAAAAAAATCGTCACATTCAGCATAAAATCAAAGATGTCAGTTTACTGAGCAACTTAAAATACATTCTCTCTCCATGAGAATTCCCTCTCTATGTATTGTTTCACTGCCATGAGAGGTAATGAAACAGTGCAAAGACCACAGGGGCAATGAAAGAAGAAAAACTACTGTGCAAGCCAAAATGAAGGCATAAAAATTACTTACAGGAAATAAAATAAAATAGAAAAAAATTATTTACCCTAAAATAAAGTGTTCCCAGTAAAATTTATAAGTTGTTCAAGTAGAAGTTCAGCTCCTAAAAGCCTGATTAATTCCAGATTAATTCCACATAGATGATGTGCATACTTAATCAAGTACAAAGTAGTAAGAATGGGTGAAAATCTTCAAAAGTGATGGCTCCCTTGAAGCACTCGCTCTCTACTTGCTGCTAGAAAAATCCCCCAAACTCCAAGAGATCCAGAGTCTTTTCCCTGCAGAAGCCACGAGTATGAAACAGATTTCCTTCATTCTGCACTGAGATGCCCTTAAAATACTTTGCATCATAAAAGCTACAACTTCTGGCGTCTCCTTTAATGTTTTCTTTTTCCCAGTGCAATTACCCACAAGTGAAAAAAATTGAGAACTGTTTCAGTATTGTAACCTTCACTTTACCCTACATTTCATTGCCATATTTAAGGATTTTTTTTTACCTGAACCATTTGGAAAAGAATAGATTATCATCTAAGAATAACCTTTTCAAAGGGACAGAAAAGTAACTTAAGTACATAATACCAAGGTTGTATTATAAATTCTACATTAATTAAACAGTAATAACAAATAATTAAAATGCATTAAGTGTACAAACCACAAAGGAAAACAGGTTTTAAATACTTTTGAGAAAATTCAAGCCTTTTCTACAGCTACAATTAACACAATTTACCGTAGCAAAGGGCTGTGCTTTTCATGGCTCAATTTGTTTAAATGAGGACATTGGGGAAATTTCAAATCCAATTTCACCAACGGAGCTCAACCTCACTTCTACTACCAGACACGGTGGGTAGGTTGGAACCAAATGATCTGCGAAGTCCTCTTCCAACCCAAACCTATTTATAGAGAATCTATGATTCTCTATAAATTACAGCAGGATTTACTTTTTCTGCTAGAGAACACCAAGAGAAACACTGCGTAAAATATAGCATCAACTTCTTGAATCATTAAACTCCAGCCGAAGAAGCTGAGAATTTCTCATTGATAAGATGTAAGAATGCAGGTCAATAGCTGGTCAATAAACCCCTACACTGAGAGAAGGGCCAGAGGAGAAGGGCAAGAGCAATGCACCCATAAAGCCCAGAGAATAACCCAAATTATGACTGACCAAGCTGTCTCAAAGAGAGCTGATTATCCCAGCACCAAGGGGACAGAGGGTGTGCTCTGTTTAGGAAAGAGTTGAGTGGATCAAATAAATATTCCACAGTTGAGCAGACAACTGATGGTATCAGTGTTTCCTCCCCAATCCGCTGGAAGTGTGTAAAAGCCTGAATTAGCCACACCAGCAGGGGGAAGAGGTGCAGATGAAAAAATGGCTCACCCAACAGAGGGTGTAAAAACTGAGCAATTAACCCAACATTTTCAGCAACAAGGATTTGAGCTGGCCTCAACATGAAAATTAAAAGCAAGCCAAGTGGGAGAAGGAAGTGATTATTGTTTGCCACTTCTTGTCTGTTTTGGGTGCTTTTATTGTTTATTTTTTTACAACACAGTTCTCTTGGACCTATAAAAATTTCTTCTCATGAGAACTGTCCTGACTTCCTTTGGCATCAACAGTTCTAGGGAGTCTTTGCTGCTATCCAGAATCATATGTACAAAAACAGGTCAAACATCCATAGTTTTCTAACATATTGTTTAACTTTCCTCCATGGTACATGGTCTCTTTGGCTTCCTAGGTCAATTAAATAAATTATCCCACCTCCTCCAAGAAAGCGGAATTTATTCTTTTGCATGGTATCACCGTCCTGCTGGCTGCCAGATTCCTTTTCTTTCCTTCACTTCTCTATGGAGCAGACATATGAACAAGCTACTGCTTTATATTTAGTACAAATGGGAATTTGACTTTTCAGACACTTAAAAATTTATGTAGAAAATTAGCATCATTTGTTAGCCACAATTCATTATTCTAATCCTCACTCTGAAGATGCTGTGGAATCTGTGAAAAAAATAAATATTCACACAAATAGCGAAAGATGGAGAGCACAGAAAAGGAAAAAGAAAGTCCTGATTTTCCAGGACCTCTCGGAATGGACAGATAGATGTAATTTCTAGGATGCTCAGTGCTCAGATTAATAAAGTATTACTGTTTTAGCACTGTAAATACAGCACTAGGACTGCTAATGTGCATTTCACCCAGCAGAAAGGTATGGCAATAGTTCTGCCAACAATTTACTTTAGTTCTGAAGTATGAGTAACCTTTCCAACATGAGAAATAATTCACATTTGAAATGCAAATTTTCTCATGTGAATATTTGACTTGTACCACGCGCTTGAAAGGCAAAAGGAAAAGTACCCAGAAAAGCTAAGTAATGGGTTTGCTTTGTGCACTTCAGCCAAGAGACATTCATGTCACTCAACAGGTAGCAAAACCCCCCAAAAAGTAACAAAATTCTGCCTATGGATGAAATTGCAAAGAAATTGGAATAAAGAGGAAAAAAGCCAAGAAGCCAGCAAATACCATTTCTAATCTGCCAAGGAATTTGCCTGGGGTTCAATAAAGCAGCAACACCATGGAATATTCAGCAGACATCTGTCTCCTGAATAGATTTTGCTGTCCATACACATTGCTGACTACAATAAGAGCCCGGAGCATCTTACTGAGAAAGTTGAGGCAGATTTTTAAAAAGTGGGTGTTCTGATATTGCTGGGGAAGGAACAACCCAGGAAAGGACTTGTGTCCCCTCAGAAATTCATCATCCAACGTGAAGGGCCTGGTGTCTTCAAGACAGAAGAGCAACCAAGAGGAAGCACCTACAACTGGCTCCAATGTCCATGGAAGACCCTGTATTTACACGAGCTAAATACAAAACGTCTTTACAATAAACAGCTTTGCATGCAAAAAAAAAAGCAAAACAAAATCCATCTATCGATCCCCAACAGTGCCTCTCCGATTCCTGAAAATTAAACACATGCAGAAAACTTGGAATACAGAAGTGAACAAAACAGTTAAATAATCTTAGCCCACAGAAATTATTTTTCTGCATCTCAGAGGTAATAATACTTGCATCTATAGTATATATATGTGTATATATATATATATACATATATATATGGAATAATATTTAGAAATATACATCTCATGGAAAACAGTGCTGTTATTTGCAAGAAATAATATCTAAATGAATATGTTTTGCTAATGAACCCTTTTCTACTAATAAATATGCAAGAAATGTCATAATTTAGTACGGGAAGTCAAATTAGGAAAGCTAACTAAAATCTATAAATGTGTTGTACACAACTAGAGCTGAATAATTCATTAAGTATGACACATTTTCCTAAAACAGCCATGTAAATTACTTTTATCACAGGCCTAATTCCCAT
This sequence comes from Malurus elegans, assembly GCA_013397995.1. Taxonomy (NCBI): domain Eukaryota; kingdom Metazoa; phylum Chordata; class Aves; order Passeriformes; family Maluridae; genus Malurus; species Malurus elegans. The sequence goes on from VZRP01010386.1 coordinate 54,915, forward strand.
TTTTTGTTTTGTGAAGGGATTCCTCTTTTCCTAGCTCAATCTGAAAGTTTAATGGCAAAGTGATTAACACGGAGCTTTGTTAATTTAATCAGCTGAAGGATATTTAGGCTGACACCAAGCTAGGTGCTCAAATTGCATCACATACAGCACATTTATCACAGATAAACCAACAACCTGTTAATCTGAACTGGCAGACAATGGAGGAGAAAAATTCATCTTTACAGTACTACTGTAAAGACACACAGCTCTACTTAATGTAACTTTACAGATTTCTGAACAATTAGAAGGGGTTTGTGTAGTGTTGTTTTCAGTCTGAAATGAGAAAAATAAAAACCCTCACTAGTGTTTTACTTACATATCATAACCAGGGATCTGCACCTACTTCTGTGTTGATAGACTGCCAGCAAGTAAGAAATATTAGAGAAATCCATTTAAGTTTAGAAACTTTGGCTGTACAGCATTAACAAAGTTGTCTTTAGTGTAATAGTGCAAACTATTTAAATTAAAACTCATGTCTAAATTATTATCTGGGCATTATCACCTACATAGCGGTATTCAGTTAGTGTAAAGTGCAGAATTTTTGGGTACTCAGTTGCAAGTTCATTTGGTCTTCAAAGTTTCTTGGTACTGCTGAATGCCCACATTGGTTTCTTTTGAAGTCATCAATAAGAAAAATTATCAAGTTGATTAATAGTAGAGGTCTAGAAATTGTTCTTGGAATCTCCACCAGAACTCCAAAACCCAAGAAAGGAAAATCTGCCTCCCCAGCACAGACTGCCCAACACCCTTTACTGCAACTGAGCAGAGCCACCAGAGCAGCTCATGCAAATCCTGCCATCTGAAAACCAACCCAACCACAAGGTTTTTCATGCCAGCACCAGGGATTGTGTAAAATCAGCCACAGAGAGGATCAGGATTTGGATAAAATTGCAGCCAGATTGTTCCTTGACATGCCTCGTAAGCAGGTGCACCAACACATGCAAAAGGAAACGAGTGTCTGCCAATAAACGCAGCACGACACTGTTTTCCCGTCAGATGAAACGCAGACTGCTCAAGAAATTGCTGACTCAAAAGAGCAGAACCACTCCTGCCTAAGTAATTTCAATCAAAATAGCTGTCCTTTCACTCGAGAAATCAACCTGGTCCTCTCAGCAAAGGATAAAAAAAATAAGGTCAGATAAAATAAGGTCTGTCAGTTTAGAGTGGATGAAACATGCTCCAATTTTGTAAATTGAAATACTTGCTTTCCTTACCTTCCTTCCAAATGACTGAATGAAAAATACAAGCAAAGACTAAGAGTAATTATTAATACGGGTACTAATGTCATATAATTTAGAGTAAAAATTAGGTAGGAATCTGTATCTGAAGTGGATTATACTTAATCATTAAATTTTACCCATATTTTACAAAACTAACATCAAATGTAATCTCATACATGGTGCTTATTCAGCTACATTTGTAGGCAATACAGAAAGCCTGCATGCTTCCCAATTATTGAAGTTCCATTGTTAATTGTTATTTTAGGGGTAAAGTACTCTAATTTCCACATGAGGTGCTCCCCTTATACTCCCAAAAAAGTTATCTGCAAAAGGCAAAATAACCGCATTTTTTAGTTTGCCTAAAGCAAGGAAAAAAAAAAAGGTTTTTTGGGCTAAAAACTCACTATAGATTTCCAAGGAAGGCCAGAGACCTTTTCAAGACATGACTCACAATTAAAATCAAAATACATTAATGTGTTAGACTTCAGAGTTCATGCTTCATGAAATTTTAATACCAAAGCATGAAACTTTTATACCAAGGCATGAAACTTTAATACCAAGGCATGAACCAGGCTTGTCCAGTTTTCAGATTTAGAAATACAACTATTATCCTGGTTGACTGATTTACCTTGCAATAATTATTCATCATTATTGCTATGCAATGGATAGAATTTAATGCCCTGCTTACTAATAACACTATATTTCAGCCAGATCAGTCCTTCATTCTTCTCAAAGTAAACTAAATCATTGTAAGATAAACTTTAACTGCACATTAAACCTTTCTGCTACATCATCTCTACCTGACCCTAAGCAATTGGATTTTGTGGGTTTTTTTCCAAACTCGCACCAGATGAGAGTGATTCCAGCTTCCAAGTGGAGCAGAAACAAACAGTAGGCACTGGCAAAATGCAAATATGCTTGGAGAATCTCCCAAAGCTTCCTCTCTGTTTTGTACCACCAACAGAAAAATGGTATCATGCACCTCAGATGGCTTATAGAGGATACTAAGGCATTTTTGTAAGAAGAGGTGTTCAAACATAACTTGAAATTAAAGAAGTTGGATCTTTGGAAGAGTTCCAGCATTTACAGAGAGTTCCCAAGTTCTGATTTGCTTATCCTGTAAGCTGCTTTTCACACTTGGCATGTACAGAAATCCATTATCATTTGCAGAAGTGATTAAAGTATTGTTGGATTTCACCTAGAAAATGATGTTTTTCAGAGACTAATATTGATGAAAAAATGAAAGTTTTTTGATGCTTTTTTCAAAGTTCATATTACGTATGCTAAAACTGCCACTTTTAATGCCTACATACAATATTATATATATAGATATGATACACAGGCATGATATACATATAATTCTAGATATGTCATTCTTCTGATGGAAATGGAAAATTTCTCCCTCCAATAAATGCATTCTGAGCTCTCAGCTTGATCTGCTCTTTCTCATTCTTCACCTCTGTTTCTCAGCCCACTGGTTGCAACTTCTAAACTTTATGGAAGCTTTCAGTGTTTCAGGATGCAAATGCAAACTTTTATTTGCATTAGCAAACAACTGCAGTTTTGGGTAATCTCACTGATACTGCATCAATGCTTCAATATGATCTACTTATGGGGGTTTTTTTGGGTGATATTAGCTTGTAGATATTATTTCCCTCTACTCTCATGCAAGAACAACAAGAACAAAGTCACCAAAAACTTGGCAGAGGCTCCAGCAGAGTCTGACAAATGAGACCCAAAAAGATGAGGCAAAACACATCAGGGAGCACTTCAGAGCAAACAAGAGCTTCCTGCCACACACAAATAACTTTTTCCAAGGAATTTTGGCATGAACAATTTGATGCAGGCATATAGAGAGTGTGCAGCAGAACGAACAGAACAAACCTTGAGTCTGAGAAGGGTTTCTAGCATAAATCTACATTATCACACACTTGCAAAACTCCATCTATTTTATACCATGGTTACTGACTGCTGTTTTATTGTTTTGGGAGTAAGCTTTACCTGGAGTACTCGGACATTTACAGGGGTGGAACTTATTCAGGACAAACCCGTAAAAAAGAATTATTTTAAAAGCGATGTAAAGTCTATTCAACTTTGCTACTAATGAAGCACCACAATTAACTATTGCCCAGTAATAAAACTGCATTAGTCTTGCTGACCAACAAGCTTTTGCTTAAAACAAGCACTTGCTTGAAGTCAAAAGATTTTTCAGGAAATATATATGTTGAAGACATGTATAACATAAATATATGTAATGCTAAGAGTACACTGAAAACATATGTCTTGCCTGGTTTATGATTTAAGATAAGTAAATTTTATAATTTTTTTAAGATAAACAAAATCTAACTGGAGAAAGGCAGCACAATCTTCAATGGAATAAGGTGCCCCATTGGCAAATATATTGTTATTTCCAGGCCTTACAGATTAAAGCAATTAATTTCTGACTTTGTTTTTCTGGTAATCAAGGTTTGCAGATAAACAAGGGAAAGAGAGCTATTTCTAATACACACAGTAAAAACAAGACCAAGTCTCCATTATAATTTATTGTGAAAAAAACAACAACTCAGGTATTCTTTCCACTTTACCACTCAAATTTCTATTATTATCATTATCATTATTATTGGGTTTTTCATTTATTTGTGTAACAGTAGTGCCCATAGGACTGAAGTACTGATATTGCTATGGAGGCACTTTAAAGAAAGGCTCAATTCCATATAAAAGGAAAAGTAATTATTTCTCCTTACATTGTTTAGCAGATAAATCACACATTACAAGTGGCCCACGTGTAGCACTTGCTCAAGATAGGAGCAGAGCCAAGAATAGGAACTGGGAATCCTGGTATCAACTGGACTACTTATATTTACTAAAATAAGCTGATCAAGTGCGGTAAAAAAGCTGTGTCCTTTCCAGAATGAAATTTTTGGAAAGTGGAGAAATATTTCAGCACCGTGTTCAGGATTAGGAATCATCTTCTTTCTCCAGCCTTTGAAAGCTGTTGGTACAATGACAGCTCCACTACAAAAGTGCTCTTTTGTAAAAAATGACAGTTTGCTTGCATGAGAAAGGCCACTGACTTCTAAAATACATTGAGGAAGACTACTGATTTATAACTTTAGCCAAAAAACCCAAGCACTGAACGGCATTCCTGAATTTTCAGGTTTTAGATCTCCTTATATACCAAAATTACAGGGGACACTGCTTTAATAAACCAACATTTCTATTACTGTTCTGTAGAGGCTATTACCTGATTATAACAGCAATTTTAAAAAAACATAAAACATTAAAATTGCCTTCATTTTTAATCAGAAGCTAGTTTAAAAAAGAAAACAAACCACTCCAACCCAAAACAAAAAAATCCTTGCAAACCACAGCCACAAACAAACACTAATAAGAGCCCTCAATAAGAAAATGAATTGTCAAGCAACAGGAACATTTATAATTATCAAGTATCACATTAATAGTTACTGAGATTTTATGTGAGATGGGAAAGAAAGGGGAAAGGGAGATAAAGACTGTCTGGGCAAGCCTTCTGAAAGCCCAGATTAGCTATATTGTTGGAACAGAAGATATTCAGGTCAAATTAGGTTATTGTGTCTGAGCCAGCACAGCTCCTTGCTCAGTGTAGTTTTCCCAGTTTAAGGTGCTCAGAGAAATCTACACTAGCGAAAAAAATGTAATTTATAGATTACACACACAGCTTCATATTTAAGAAGACACATTTCTGTACCCAGTATCTACCCAGAAAGAGATGATGGTTTGAGCTTTTATGGTCAGTGGATCTACAATCTAGGAGCAATGGAGGTGCTGATAACAGCTTTAGAGGCATCTCAAAATAGATTTTGAAATTTTGAGCATTTCTGAGAAAGTTCTTTCCCAGGCCTTATTTGATTTATAGCCCTACCTACTGCATGGTTCTGTGAATCTATTCCTTTTCAAAGACTAAAACTACAATGAAAATGGATGTGCAAGCATTATGCAAAGGTTTTTACATTACATTCTTTTAGCTGTGATTTGTAAAGGCATTCCCCTTGCTGCAAAATTTGGACGATGCTAAATTTTCTTAAGAAAGTATGATTTTGGTGTTTGTTCTTTGTATGCTTTTCAAACCTCATGGACAAGAAGGGAGATTTAATCACGGAGCACAGAGCAGCTAACAAGATCTGAGCAAGGTCCAAGTGTTAGAAAGGCAAATTATTTGTTGGCAGAATTATTTCGTTACCATTTAGGGCTGGACATGCTTCAATGGTCTCAGACCTGAGGGGAGGTTAACAAAGCTTGGGAAAAAGGAAGTGCCACTGATAGTGAACATTAAGAATTCAGAATTTATAAGCAACAAGGACATTTGGCAGAAACCCCAGGAAGAAATTAATAAAAACAACTCATACTCAGACCAAAATAAATGTCAGACCTCAGCTCTGTGTGTGGAGTGGCTGCTGCACACCAGCTGAAAGAACCTTTTTTGGGACAACACTTTCTCTGCCTCATTGAACCTTGTATTAAAAATATTAAAGGTCTTATTCTAGTGCTTCTTCACATGGTACTTCATGTCTAATTGCAGGTACTAAATAAAGAGATGTAGATCCATGTAGCGAAGGACAATTCCACTGAGATCAGTCAGAGCAAACATCAGCAAAGGAAAGCAGTCAGACCACTATTTATTTGCTATTTTGTTTTACATGAAAACTTTTCTCTCTTACTTAACTGCAGGTCTGTGTTTGTTAATCACACCACACATTTCTCACTGTAACTGATGAAATGGCAGATTATCTTTTCCTTGGAAAAACAAAATAGAAAATAGAAAGTGGTCTGACTACTTTCCTGCCAAGGAATACAAAGTTTTGAAAAACTAAATGGCATACAAACCCAGCGCAGACTTCTTCAAAGAAAAAGCCCTTCACATTGGTGTCAACTCACACAAGTGGTGGTTTTGTTTAAATTTACATTTTGCTTCTACAGTCCTTGTTTTTTTCTGCTTCCCTAATTAGCACATCATTTAGTAACCTAGCTGATCAGGCCAAATTCTAGCATTATTCATTCTTTCCTACAGAGCGGCACTGAATGGGCAAACTGTGTGGATTCCCCCAGCATTTCCTTGGCTGTTTCAGGGATATTCACTTCCCTGTGTGCTGGGGAGTCATTTGGATGCAGAGCACTGTCACTTCTCTGTGTAGCACTGTTAGCACCAGGACGCAATTTTATTTATTAAAACACAGAGCACAATTCCTGTAACCCTTAGGAGCCTCTGTCAGAATGAAGACCAGAAAAAAAAAAAACATCTGACATAAGCTAAGTGGACATGGCTAGCTTTTCTTTTATGTGTTGGTAATAATGCATTTCCTTTCAGCTGCAGAACCTTACTAGGTACGTGACACACAGTTAAAAGATATTTCTACTCCTCCAGCTCCCTCCAGAAATAACTAGAAAAGGGCTTTTCTTGTTCAAACATGCAGCAGGCCATCCATACCCAGTTCTCTCCTGACAATTTTTGCTCAACTGAATTTAACGGTCTGCTTGCATTGGTAGGCGGAGATAAAACCTGTGCAGAGAGTGCACAGATCTAAAATAATTCTGCTAAAAGAACTTTGCATATTTTGAGTGTACGCAGCTCTACAGAGCCGGAAGGCCTTGGTCCCCAAAATAGGGACAGAGTGGCCTGCCAGGCAATCATTTACTTTGAAACCTTCACTGTTCACTAAATCACCCTCATTGAGAAAGCAAAGATTGAGCACAAGAAATTCCACAAGCAGGCAGGAGCTCATGTTATTTTTCTGATGTTTTCTTCCATCAGTACATCCTTCTCAGCTGCACCTTTCCATTGCCAGAAAGCCTGATAACACATTGAAGACTCTCCTCATGGGCCAAGAAATGAAATTACAACTAAAATGAACCATAAAGAGCAGGAAACCAGCACAGGTACGTGCAGTCAAAAACCCATTTAATAAATACAGAGAAATAGATCTATTTCTCTATAATATTATTTATATTAATAAATTAACAATAAACAAAAAAAAAGATAAAAATAAAGATCTCTCTAATAGTTAATATATTAATGAGGATCTAGCAGATCCTAATTAATCTGCTTGATATGCTACACTCAGTTACTAAAGTACAGTCATGAAATCTGACATCTTCTGCCTTGGAAGAACACTCAGTAAGGTGTAGAAAAGATGCCTTTCCAGAAGATGAGATATTTCACCAGTTAGACCATAATATTTTTAATGCTGCAATTGAAAATAAGTTTGTATCTTAAAATTTACAAGGAAATTTACATGGCATCTCAAAATACTCCAAGACAGAAAAATCTAGCTTTTATTAATTCCTCTGCTTGAGCTTGGGTTGTTTTTTTTTCACTTTGGGTTGGTTTTTTTGTGTGGTTTTGATTTGTTTGTGGCATTTTTCCCTCCCTCCTTAATAATTTATGAACTACAATTGCTCCAAAGTTGCTGTTTTACCTCAGACTACATCACAAAATCCTGGCTATTTTCCAGATTCAAGACTGGCTGCAGCTTCTAGATAAGCTGGCTGAATGTCTTTGTGTAGTGTACAGACCCATGACCAAGCGTATGCTGCTCTGCTTGCTCCACCTAACTTGAAATTATAATTTTTTAAATTGCTCATCGAGAAGAAAAGACACATTTACTTTTACAATGCTGAAGTTGTAAATGCTAAACCATAGGCGGGTATCACTAAAACAGAGTGACTTCCACATTTCAGCAAATTTTAGAAGATAATCCATTGACAAATCAAAGCCTAAACCTCAGCTCAAAATTACATTTCCAGAACACGTAGCATGCTTTGAATTCTTTTTAAAAGCTGAAATCCATTTCAAGAAGCTCCAGGTCCAGTGATCATATCTACTTAAAGGAAGTACAGTTAATTCTATGTACAGAATTAGATAATTTAAAAAATCTGTGTTTTTCCAACCAAATTGGTTTTTAGTTCTTTACAAATACAGTTATTAACCTGCCGAAATGAGCTTCCAAACTTATTTTTGTATCTACTTAAAGAAAGTAAAAAGTGAATCTTAACATTTACCTACACTATAAGTTTATAAAATTTATAGGTACAAAATTTCTGCTCCAAGAGAAAGAGTCTTCCAGAGAGAAACTCTCTGTCTCTTTCCAGAGAAACAGGATAAAAAGGGGATTCTGCAGATTGATATGGATGATCTCTGTAGGTTCCTTCCAATCCTCACCATCTGGTGATCAGCTGAGCTTTCATAAAGTAAAGATTGCTGAACACAGCTCAGCACTAAGTAGGAATTCAGCAATTAAAACAAATTATATGAGGTTTGAAGGGTTTGGAGTTTTATTCTCCTTTGCATTAAATCACTTTTCTAAGTATAAACATCCAGCAAACGACCATGTTCTGCAGTACACATCCCCCATATTTTCAATCTTACTAAGTGCTTTTAGCTTCATTTGCTATTTCTTTGTCAAGAATCTCAAGAGCACACTGAATTTTAAACATCGCTTGTTTTCCCTTTCTGAAGTCATAATCAAACAAAACCCAAGGTGAATGACTCCAACTTAGCATTTCTCTGACCAATACATTTACATTCATAATGATTGAACATGTCATCCGGCTTAATGTGCTCATTAATAAATGAAAATAAAAAATCCATTACATTATTGACCTTAGAGAGTCGGTGACTTTCTTCTCCCCGAAACTGCCAATGTCATAACTTTTACACTTTATATTTTTGAATTTCATGAAGAGTCACTGCCAAATATTGCTACATAAAATTATATTTTCCAACATACTTGCTTGAACTGTAATACAGAAATCACACTGTTCTTTCAAGCAGTCTGCTCCGCCAACAGCATCAGCTGTGCAAGAAGTTACTCCTATTTTACCACGGTCTCTTATATAACAAACAGGTTTTGCTACGCTTAGTATTTTTTCCAGCATTCTGAGGGGGATTCATTATTCATACAACATATAAACTACCTAAACATCCTTCAGCTGGTAGCACTCTGGAAGAAAGCTTGCAGCGTGCATATTTCATGGGACAGTTTGGTGACATCCATTGATTCTGACAGCAAGACTGTTCCATATCTTAAATATTTCTAACTGCTTCACAGAGCATTTTCACAAATCAACGGCAGAAACCTGAAGTGTTTTGTCTAGAAGCAGAAATTCCTGGAAATCGCTTTTTGCTGCTTAAAGTAATGCATGTTTCATCTCAAGACTCAAGACCTAATGTTTTGTGCTGCCTGCATTGGTGATTTGCACAACTGCTCATTCTGCCTTCCTCTACAGACCATGGTTCAGGATAGTGCTGAGATAAATCCCTTCAAACTCACTCTAACTATGACTTTTTTTTTGGGGGGGAGGGCTCAACACACTTCAGTGCTTTCCACAATCAGATGTGTACTCAATCAGTGAATTTTTAAACACAAAACATTCAAGGTCTTTCAGATTTCAAATTTGGATCTGCCATGTATTTCTATTACAACAAAAAGAATTTAACCATCTGTGGATGTTTTGGAGCCTTTGTGTGGAGTTTTTGGAGGTTTGATGTTTTCATAAACGTATTTACATGGAATATGCTTTTACAATGTAAAACAATCCTTGTATGGCTTTTAGCGCTTCCTCAAAGAAAGCATAAAAAATTTAATTCCCTATTAACATAAATTATAGACAAGGGTAAAACTTCACTTTTCACGTTTAACCGAGATCACTTTGTGTCCCAAAAAGCAGCTTGTTTTCAGTCCTGCAATTAACTTGCTGTCTTTTAGATACTTTTATAACTCGATTTTCAACTGGCGCGCTAAGTTCACATTTTACCCCTACAACAGAGAGATCCTCCCCCACGTGAAGAATTCTCTCTAATTTGTTGAACCCTCAACCATTTTTTCATAAACATTCTATAAAGAACAGAAGAAAAGAGAGAAGAAATAAATAAAAAGTAACATAATGCCATAGAGGAAAAAAAGGAGAATTGGGCATAAATCCCATGCAATTTGAATTCCTGGTTGCATACTATTAGATGGTTTTCCTGTACTTTATTATTTCAACAATTCAAAGAGTCAAGTTGCTTAAGCTTTCAGTGAGAGCCCTAAATATTTTTTGCCTTACATTAACTCACAAATACACTTTCACAGAACCAAAAATTGCTTCCATAAATCATTTATATTAATACCTATGAAGAGAAGGAACGGAAAAAAATCAGTTTGCAGGGATCATTATATTTGCTAGCCATCCATTAAATAACAATTTGCATACCAACAAAAATGCTTTGAACAACAAACGCTCCCTCTACACAGCAAAAAAAAAAACTCTCTCCAAAGAAATCCCCCAAAGTCAGAAACATCACAATCTCCTCAACAAAAAAAAAAACAAACCCCAACTGCCAAAGAAACCTTAAAACACAATAAAAACAATTTACACAACACCCCCTACCCAAAAAGGAAAAAAAAAAAAA
>VZRP01010386.1:67279-159019 GCA_013397995.1 Malurus elegans
GAAAAAAAAAAAAAATCAAAATGTCAACCACCAGAGAATGAGCTTCTAACAAGTTCTGCATGTTTTTGTTTAGCTTTTTTTGTTTGGTTGTTAGGTTTCGGAGGGGAGGTTTCGTTTGTTTTTGTTGTTTTCTGGTTCTGTTTTTGCTGTTGTTGGTTTTGGTTTGGTTTTTGTTTTGGGGTTTTGCCTTTTCTTTATTCAGAAACGAATGTTCATAACCCAGCAAAAATTCCCTNAACCACCAGAGAATGAGCTTCTAACAAGTTCTGCATGTTTTTGTTTAGCTTTTTTTGTTTGGTTGTTAGGTTTCGGAGGGGAGGTTTCGTTTGTTTTTGTTGTTTTCTGGTTCTGTTTTTGCTGTTGTTGGTTTTGGGTTGGTTTTTGTTTTGGGGTTTTGCCTTTTCTTTATTCAGAAACGAATGTTCATAACCCAGCAAAAATTCCCTTCCTTGGTTTAGGAAAAAAATCTCAGCACTAACTAGGAAATGCTTCCCCGAAAAATTGCAAGACATTCCATCAAACGACTAAGCACTTAGTTCAAAGGAACAAGTCTTGGAAAAATCTGTTTATCCACATAATGCCTCTCCCATGCCAAGTCATAATCCACATTTAAACTCCTATTTCCTTAACAGCACACATGTGAAAACAGTTCATTTAAGAATCGAGCCCTTTTTCTTGCCCTCTGTCCTCCAAAACTGGTTGATTGCACAAAAAACAGAAACAGAGAAAGCAATGCATGTTATTTGCAAGAGTCAATCTGTTCTACCACCTCAAAATGGAAAGAATTGGAACTGAGCAGTTTTTTCAAGGAAGGAAAGCAGCTCTAAAACATTTTTACACCACAATCTGCGCAATCAAGTTGTGAAAAACCACAAATAACAAGCAGCCACTGAAAGTTAACACCCTTGTTAACAAATGAATAATAAAAAATGTTTCCTAACATGCACAAAACTTCTGCACAAAATTTCCTCACTTTCAGGTCAATCTCTCTATTCCCATTACAGATAAGATCATAAAACCTTATACAGGAAACTATTCAGTAGTTATCTGCTGTTCAAATAGTTCAAACAATTTTTATTTTTTAAATTCTCAGCACAAGGGGTTTCAATATGATCTCCTTCATAGCCAAAATTAAAGAGAGATTTTTATTGCAAAGCCGAATAATCCTCCCTCAGAAGTAATTATTATTAAAAGCAACAGCCAAGCAACCTCGGAACAGAAAAAACAATATTTTCATTTAAGAGAAGTGAGGTTGGACCAAAGCAGCTAAACACCCAATATAACAAAAGGGAACTCCAAACCTTTGTGTAGTCGTCACATTTTCCCTCTTCAATTTTTAAATACACTCCATGAATTCTCTACAAGTATTTGCACATACTCAATCATTTCTCCTCTATGTATATATACATTTAGCAAAACACATTCCTAGAAATTATAAAAATTATTCCTGCTGCCTCTGACACACAGGCTTGTAAGTTAGGAGTCCATCTTGAGATAGAATTTCCTGTATGGGGGAGAGAAAAGAAGGTACCATCCCAAGTAGCTTGTTTTCATGAATACAGGTCTATCAGTCTAAAATTGATTTCAAAGTCAGGCCTGCTTTCATGGTATCCTTCAAAGTCCACAATCTTGATAATTGCTTAAAAAAATCAAAATTGGTTAAACTGAAATTGTCTGAGATTGAGTCTAGCAAGTTGCTTCTGTTTGATGCTGAAGGCAGTGGAACTGCTTAGTCAATATCAAATATAGAGTGGCAATTTAAACCTGAGGATTAGTTTATCCTTGTGCACAAAGGTCGAAATCATTATGTCCTGTATTAAATGGCACAGTTATAAACACAAATTAATGCTCTGAAGATTTGCTCACCCCAGCTCTGGTGAGGTTTTACAAGAAAATCAGTGTGATGTGCTATGATATGTTCAGTCATGTTATTTTGCAATCTCATGGAACATTTTTGTGTCATACCAGTACTCACAGCACCTAATACCAGCAAGGTGAGCGGCAGTGCAGAACGGGGCTGACAGAAGATGCTGCAGCTCCTGAAAACGGCAAATGTTTATGGCAAAGCTGCAGAACAAATTTCAATGTGCATTCCTCTGAGAACAGAGCTGCTCAGAGCTTTTCTAGACAGAACTTAATAAAATTTTTACCTTAAAACCTTAACTATATTTGAATAAAAGGTACCCTATTAAGCCTTGCCAATTTCTGATGCACAGATAACATTGTAAACACTGTTTTAGATCCTTAACGCAAAGGTGTCTCTTCAAGCATAAGGAAGGTATTTCACACTCTGGGTGATTTGATACCTTTTATGAGTTATGTTTATTTCTGGCAATCTAGACAAACTACACGTCCCAGCTTGGTGGATTACAGGAGGTCTGTTCTGCTCCCTGGCCCACGTCATAGAGCTGGCTGCCCTGAAGATTCTGGTCTTTCTTCCAAAGATTGAGGCAAAGAAGGTATCAAGTACCTCAACTTTTTCCTCATCCTGGGTCACAGCGTTCCCCCTCCACACCCAAGAAAGAATGGAGATTTTTCCATAGCCCTCCTTCTGATGTTAATGTATTTATAAAAGCATTTCTTATTATCTCTTACTTCTGCTTAAGCTTCCAACTTTCTAATTTTCATTTTACATGACTTAACAACATCCTGGTACTCTTCCTAAGTCTTAAAACACTTTTTATTTCTTCCATGAGTTCCTGCAAAAGCTCCCTGTTCAGCCAGGCCAGTCTTCTTCCCTGCTGGCTCATCTTCCAGCACCATGGGGATGGACTGCTCCTGCAACTTTAAGATTTCTTTCGTAAAGTATGTCTGGCCAGCCTGGACATTTTTGGTATTTAAGGATTGCTTCCCAATGGATTCTCCAAACCAGCGGTCCTGAATAGGCCAAAATCCACCCTCAGAAGTCCAAGATAAATATTCTGTTAACCGTTACCTCACCTGACAGCATTGCTGTTCAACAGCATGAAGAGAAGAGGAATCAAATGAAATTGCAAGTCTACACTGGAACACCTTTTGAAAAAAGTTCTAATTAAATTGGTATCAGCTACAGCATACCAAATTTGTAAGTCAGCTAATGACTGTAGAAATAGCTTGTTACACACTTTATGATTCTGGAATTATGGTTTGCAAGACATTAACAGAAGGATGTTAATTCACTCCATAGTTTCTACAAAAGCAACTCCTCTTACTCTCTGTTAAATTCCAAATTGACCGATCAAAGCCAAGCCAAAAAAAAAGACGTACAACATCTAATGGAAGTTTTATGATGAATCATTTTGTTTAATGAATCTATGAAATGTCTTTTCAAAGCCACCCAATCTGCCAGTTGCCTTTGTCTGTATTTTTTGCATGTTTGTCTCCATATAATGCTGCTCCTGCCTGCACCTTTGTTTATGGATGTTCTGAGCCCTTCAAGAGAGTTGGCTAAGGTTCTGCTTAACTAGTGGTTACCTTACAAAAATTAGAAGTTTTTACTCTGTTACAAATATTTGAAATAAATTTATTAAAAGATAAATTATTATAAAATAATAAATTATTATAAAATGCACTCAAGCATTTCCTAGAACAACCAACAAGGAGAGTCTCCAGGCTCAGATCTCTTGGGATCTCCAGCAATGCACACTTTCACAACAGGGTGACCTGCAATGCTGTCTACAGCCTCCACAGTCCTGTACACCTCAAACCTCTACCACTTCTTCTTCAGTAACAATCCTGTTTTCCAAAGGTACAACAACAGAAGCTCCACAGGAGCATGAAAAGCAATAAAATCGGGTTTACTGTTTGTTTTTATTTGACGGTATTCCTGATAATCAATATAGTACAATCCTTTTAGAACAAACATCCAATTTATTTGTACCAAACACATTATTTAGAAAAAGAAATGTAGCATTTTACAGCTAGAGAAACAATCTATGTTAGTATTAATTGTTTTATATTTCCTAATATATAGGCAACTACATTATTCTACTCGTGCTAGATACACTTCAATATTTTGATCAGCATAGAAAAGCCACCCACACTGTTTCAAAAAAGATTACTATTCATTTCAGTTGGTAAAAAGAAATTTTTTTCCTAAAACAGGAATGCAATTACTGAAGAGGTGAAAACAAATCTCTTTCTTTTTATTCAATAATAAAGGTGGTGGCAATAGATTTAGGCATGCCCTTCTAAGATATCAAGTAAAATTAACATAGTATTTTGCTTTGCTGTGTATGCTGCTGAAAAAATAGTTGAAATGACAATCAAATATTTTTCATTGCCATGAATTTTTAAGCTGAAGTCTTACCTCAATTTGACTTCAATTTTACAGTTATCAGCTGGGTATGTTCCTGACCAAGGAGGTGTACCTGTAACACGTTTGGTATTATACAGCATCTTGTACATCCTCACTGAAGTGGAAAGCAGTGAGGAAGTCTGGTTCATTTAGTCCTTTAAAAATTAACTCTATAGTTCAACTAAACTCACTGATCTAATGGCATGTGCTCAAGAATACACAAATACATCTTCCTCTAGGTGTTTTTCAAGACAAATTTACCTACAGACCCGACTCTCGCTTGGAATGAAAGAGATGAGAAATAGCTATGGTATGGCATTAGAATGTAAAAAGGAGGGAAAAAATTACACATATTTTGTCATTCCTTCATTCCCATTGGAAGGACACCTACGTCGTGATTTTAAATTAGGAAGAAAAGGAATTATTGCACTTATTAGAGAAAATAGCCAATTGTGTACACCACTCATATTAAAGCCAAAGTCAATTTTCTAACATCAAAGATCGTTAACCATACACCAAATCCAAAACCAGCAAGGCTCCTAATTTATGTCAAAACCCTGAAAAAACAGGTCTGAGCTACTGTTCTGTACAATAGCAGCCTGAAAATCCACAGTGCATGGTGCTGCTTTTTTCCATTTACTGCCTGTCAAAACCATTTAGCACACACTTGCATATGCAATACTAATAGCAGTTGAACCTGGAAATATATCCTTTCTGACTGCTGGCATTAAAATTAACCAGGAGGGTGGGTGACTTAAAAACTGTTAGATTCCTGAGTTTAAAAGCCAGACTTTTCCATGGTGAACTTATCTAAAAGCCTTACCCTGTCCTTGTTGCTCCGTGAGTGCTGTGCAGGTTAAATGCATAGCACAAGTGCTGGTTGGACTGCTTTGATTTTTTTTTTCCCACTACTTGACACCTCCGTAGCAATTTCACAGGTCTAAATCTACAGTGCTAGTGAAAAATTATACAGACTATATGAAGAAGTTTTGACAATTGCATCAGTAGACTTTTTTAATAGGTTGTTTTTTTCTTTCAGACAGGGAAGTTTTCTCATCCCAGCTTCTTAGAGCAACCTGGTGTTAATCCACACCAAGAAAGTTGATGGAGAAGTTCAATTTCCTTTCTGAAATGCAACTCAATCACAGAAACTCAAATCTTGTTTCACCAAAGAAACAAGCCTCTATTTCACTATTCATTTCAGGTGCTTTTAGGAAGGATTCATCCAATAAATGTTTACATGCACTTCTTGATAGAAGGAACAAGTTCTGATTTCAAATAAATGTCATGGTTTCCTTCAGATTCCAAGGAAGACCAACATTTAGTCCACAAAACATAAACCCACGTATTATAATAATAATGCAGTTTCTTTTTTTTTTTTTGTTCTTGTTACTAATGCATATATGGGAATTATTGCAGAGACTTAAGATTCTCTCTAAAAAACTATTAATATTCTAGATGCAAAAACATTAGTTGTTTCTGCTCTCCCAAAGCTTTTGGGTTGTTTGGGGTTTCAGATGTTTTTGCCTTTTTTTTTCAGGAAATAGAACTCAGTATTACCAAGTCAAGTAATCATGCAACAGAAAAGAAACAAGTGATGAAGTTGTACCAATAAGACAGTTAATTACTTCATGATTTTGTTTCTTTAGTAACAACAGCAATGTTTCACCATAGCACCTACAGAGAAAAAATTCAAAGATGTACTACAACTGCAACAACTTGCTTTTAAAGTACAAACTAAGAGGAAAAAAAACCATGTTCAATACAAGATTAGGCCCTGACTTCTCCTAGGATTTCTTAATCTATTTTAAATTATTTTATATTTCCAGTTTTCCATATATTTGAGACCACCTCCTGTTGAATGAAATTTCTAGCAAACGAGTACGTAGTGTGACAAAAAGGGTGATACTCTAAAATTTGACAGTAGGCTCATGATAGCTCATAAGGAATATGATTTTTGAATGACAAAACTCCAGGGACCATTTTAAAATAATGTTTTCAAACCAGCATGTGATACATTACCAATCTCTACAGATACATCAGCTAAGAAAAAATAATTAAGCAGTTTTTAGTCTCAACAGGATTCTTTTTAGCACAGTATTTGTGCTGATAATTATATGCTTAATCTAAAACATCTCTAAATTCCATCGGATGAGTTGGATGATGTCCCCACACATCAATTGATGCAAAATTGTCATTTGTAAGAAATATTTGCTAAACCATTGAACAGCAACCTACTGCCACTGAACTTCATCAAAACCTACGTTTCAATAAACATAGTTTAATAATAAATAAACTACTAATGCGCAATGTCAATTCAACTGTATTTCAGTTCTTTCCTATAACTTCTTTCTAACTCCACAGGAAACATCCCTTGAGGAATGCTGCTTTGAAGGAATAGCTAACTAATCTATTCACACTTCATTTTACACTCACAAAAGAAAAAAGTCTTAATTTTAATAAAAATTTCTACGTTAGCATGTCATGGAGTAACAACTACCTCAAAATGAGGTTTTGTGCAGATAGGTTTGAGCCAAGACCCATTTTAAATGCAGCATCTCTCTGTTCCTCAGGTAATTTCTGCAGATAGTATCTTCCTAATTTGGTTTTTTTTTTCAGAAGACAAGCATAATTTTCTTTTTATCTGCTTTTAAATAACATTACTTCCAATGTCTTGCTCTCTACAAGTTTTGCTCATTTTTCTTCAAAGCATGGCTCTAATGAAACTGCTTGGATTTCTCTGGCAGCATTTACCATCCTTACCACTGATTTAGCTTAAAGGAACAATAATGACAATGCAATAATGTTTCTATCTTTTGTAAATACTTTAGGTAAAGGTAAAAAAGCATCATCTGCAAAAATAGACTCAGTTTATTTAAACAAAGAGCGCATTCTTAGCACAAATACTCATTACTAGTGAAAGACAGTGAGAGATTTGAAAGAGAGATATTAGATATCATTACATTCCGTATAAACACCTGATTTTCTCTTATCCACCTCCTCGTTATCTGCCTGCTGCAGAAGAAGTATGTAACCTTTTGGAATTATCTACACAGCTGAGTAAGAAAGGAGTGAGGGAGGTGCTAAACTGATCAATATCACACCAAATGAGCGCAGTCTGGAAGGGTGGAAAACTGCGCACAGACCACAACATGCTCTTGCACAAGAGGTCTGGAGGGAGCTCCATTTTATATGCTGCTGTTATCTCAAGGAGTAACCTAACATTATTTCTCACGTTTGACATTAAACTCTGGCTGTTCTCACACAGCCCAGCCTTAGAATCAAGTTTAAAACACTGATTTGGATGGAAGTGCTGAAAGTGCTGATTGAGCTGGCAAAGACACAATGCCCACTATTAAAAGATGTCTTCACTTGGTTAAAGGCCAGATCCATGGCTGGGATAAAGCTGCAGTGCCAGCTGATGATTGCAGCCAGTTCCACCCTCAAACAAAATCCTGCACTTCTTTCCTTTTCATTGGAAGGAACTACAGTGGTTCTTAGTCAAGTCACTGACCTCAGACTGTGACATGAGGAGTATTATTTTCTTCTCTTCTCAGTGGCATGGATCCTGCCACAACCTGAACATTAAACACCAGATTCCATTTTCAGCAGGAGCATCCTTCGGCTCTGATGTGCAACTTTCTGCTGATATGCAATGCCCAATTACTTACACATACACAAAATTTCTCTGGCTTGCCCACTGAATGCTAAAAGAAATGGAAATTAAATCTTGCCATGACTGCAGTCTTCACTTTTGCATATTAAAAGGCACTTTATTAAGCTCAGTGTTAATTTGATGAATGCTGGTATTTCCCTTACTCATGGTATGCAGAGGGCTAACAATATCCTATGGACCACTCTGAATAGAAAACATTAACAAAAAACAAAAGGAAAGCAACTTTTACAGCAAAGGCTTAAAATATTCAAGTAATAAATAAATTAGACCTGTAGACTGGATATCTCACAAGTACTATAACACCCATTCAGTACCCATTAAAGTACTGAATTAAGGTGCCTATTAAGGGCAAAATTTTCACAATATCATTCAGAAAAGAAATTCCACAAACTTGGAAGAATAATGTCTTTAATTTCCCAGAAGATAGCTCTAAGAAAAATATAAAAATAAGCAAATTCAGAAAGCTTTGTATACTTTGAGAGCTTTTGTTTGGCAGTAGGATGCCATAAAGCCACAACAGTTAATTCCTATAGTCCTTCTACAATTAAAAAGTTATACAATTGCTGAAGAACAACAATACCAAATGTTAAAAGTAAAATGGGAGGAGGGAAAAGCCTGAAAGATGACTTCCATAACACAAGCGACAAAATCTTGTATCAAGGTAATCTTGTATCAATCTTGTAATTACTGCAAATTACTGGGAAAATTTTCCATGATGTGTAAAAGTACCATTTTTAACATGTGACATTAACAGCAAGATTCAGCAGCAAAGAAACATCGGATGTGAGTGAACACTAAAATACTGAAACCTAACAGCAGTATCAACTTCTGTACATCACCTTTTTGATGGGAATGGCTTAAACCTTTACAATCACATTTTATAAGCCAAGGATGCAGGACTCATTTCACACAAAGCAAACACATATCCCTTAAACCCTTAGTTCTGGTTTTCTTTTCCCTAGTTATTTCAGAAGCTATTTAAATTCTGTCAGCTTAGGTACACATGAAACAAAATACCACACGCTGGCACATTAAAACAGATAGAAATTCAAGATTTTTTTCTGAGTCCATTTGAAGAACTGACTATTATTTCTTTAAAACTGACCTTACTATTTAGTTTTTACAGCATTTTAATTCTTTCTGTGCCCAGGAACAGACAACAATCTGTCCTTGTGCCAAAGGAGCTCCAGCTGAGAAGAAAGTAGGGAAAAAACTAGGAAAAGAATTAAAGAAAGGCATTAAATTAAATTAAATGTGTGCTTTCATAAACTTTTCCGAGCCAAATATAGCACATCTGTGTACTGAAGAGCAGACAGTTGTTTTACAAGTAAACAAAAAAGCAGATGAGTCTCTGTTCACTATCTATGCACTTGAGGACAGTGGGTTTTTTCATATAGAATGCACATATATTCATATAGAATGCAGAGATCCAGTCGAAAGCAGTATTTGAGACTGATTTTTCACCAAATTAACTGCACTGATTGCAACATTAGATGTTCATAATGAAGGAAACAGAAGGAAAGGCTCTGACCCCTCCTGGCTTCACTGTCACTGACGTACAACAGATTAATTACAGATTAATTACCCAAGCCTCATCTTCTGCATTAAGTCAAATCTTATTCTTCATCTGAGGGTGAAATGAAGAAAGCTGCAAGGCTAAGCTTTCTAAGAGTTGTCAGGATGGATTCCTGACAACCACAGCATTTTGGTATCCCCCTGAAGAACAGAACCTGAAAACAGTGTAAGTTTCAAAGAATATAGCTCTTATTTACATTTAGATTTTCAAAGAATCACTGCAATCAACAAGCTGTTCCCTTTTGAAATTCAAAAGGCATCAGATTAGACTCTTTCAGCTCACTTAAAAGAAAATCCACTGCAGATTATAGGTATTAAGGCACTCCAAAATACCTGGTCCCTTGGCAAACGTTGGCTCCTTCCCACAGAAGGGGGAAGAAAACAAATCAAAATCAACAAAAACTCAACAGCACCAATTTTCAGAGGAGGAAATGCCAGGATCTTCTGTACTCTCCATGGAACAGAGGGGCAGAAGGGCAGCAGGACTGATGGACTATGTGAGCCATTGGTAAGTAGCAAGAATACAATGGTTATTTTGGGCATTTTGGCCCTGAAAATAACAATTAATTATCAACTGATTAGTTTCAGCATAGCATCTCAAAGGTTTGATGATCAAACACCTAAACACGCTTCTTGGATTGGCACCCTTGCTGAGTTTCACCTCATCCTGAACAATATTTCTTAACAGAAAGCCCTAAGTGAAGCAGTATTAAAATTGATTTTATTTCTCCATTTTCAAGAGACAGTCTCTCTTTACCCATCAAGCACACATTTCATTACACTGCCTCACTTCCTAAACAACCTAATGCTACCCAGAGCACAGATGCTGCTTTTCAGTCTTGTCAGCTCAATTTTTCCACGTATTTTTTTTTCTTTTCTTGTCAACATTTCCGTAAAATCTCGGGTTTTTCCCCCATATTTACTGCCACAGACTTGCCTGAAACAAACACAGGGCTGTAAAATCATTCAAACCTGATGAGGATGACATAAGTAAGGTGGGTTTATTGCTACTCTTGACTCACCAAGCAATTCTGAGGTACAAAGTCAGAGCTCCTCCTTCTCTAGTCATTCACATCAACAAAAACACAGAATCACCTGAAAATTGTATCAGCTAAAGAGAATTCAA
The DNA here is from genome assembly GCA_013397995.1 of Malurus elegans. Taxonomy (NCBI): domain Eukaryota; kingdom Metazoa; phylum Chordata; class Aves; order Passeriformes; family Maluridae; genus Malurus; species Malurus elegans. Next base: position 77,933 of record VZRP01010386.1, read on the forward strand.
CAATATGAATAATGATTATACTATTTCATTTACCACCTGCATCAGGTAATTTGTCTCCCCTCCCACCATGAAAGTAAGTTTTTTTTTTAATTTAGAAGTTTTGTAAGTTTTATAAACAACCATAAAAACCGCTGGATGTGTTTCAGTGTCATTTCATCATGGTGAAATTACAGAGACTGGGTCCCACCATAAATCCCTGTTTCTCTGTTATTGCAGAGGTGTCGAAGCAAGGGCACAGCAGCAATGCCATGGGTGGAAGTGTGATGGCCTGGAAGATTTTTGTATGGGGACATTAGAAATGTATTTTGCTGCAGCTCCACCTCCAACTAAAAGGGAAAGGTGTTAGTCCTGTAATAAGATGTGCCTCAGCAAATACATGGTCCATTTTTCTCAGTGCTTCAATTTGTCCAAAGTAGATTTACTTTGTTTTTCAATCAGCTTCCACTTTCACAGCTGGCAAATGACAAGAAAGCCCACCTATTTCCTGCAAGGAAACTGACCACAAATTGACCAAATATGACCATTTGTAAATAACAAGAATTTTAAATGGCTGGAAAAATTAACACATGCTAGCTGGCCAGCAAACAAATCTTATCTTCGTAAGATAGTGCAAGGAGACAAAACACACCACAATTTTTTGATGCTTCTCTACTTTTCTTTTACCATGGAAGATATTAATCAATGTCAACAAGTAAGATATCAAGAAATTCTGTACACACTTATTTCTTCTTTACTTCACTTGTCCATGTATTGATCTCTCTAATGATGGACTGAAATATTGCTTGCATCTACAAATACAGCAGAGATTTAAGAGGGAACATCACAATAAATACTGCTATGATCAAACAGTAAAAGCAAACATTAATAAATATAGGATGTAAAGGGTAAGCTGAGTAAGCAAGGAAAGGGAGGAAAGAAAACGGTAGCAGCACACAAAAACTTCTATTTGATGAAATGTCATGTTTTTCTTCAGTGTTTCTAACAGGTACTTGCCCTCCAACGTGCTCGAAATAGCAAAGACGACAACATGCATCTTAAACCTTTGTGCAATATCAGGACTGAAGGATGGTATGAAAAATCTTTGTGCTTTTTGACAAACATATTACCTGACTCTCATACAGAGAATATTTCAGTCTGGCCCTGATGAGACAGCTGGCACACCCATTGTGCAAAGCTAGGCAATGGGAAGAAACTGCTTTGACAAGGGGCATAAATGAGATTTGCTTGTCTCCAGAGTGGGACACGGTCAGGTGTACCGCCTGTGAACAGTTGTCTATTAAACACAGAAAACAGTATTGAACTCACATTCTCGCTGAAACAGGGATTACTAATATAGGTTAAGATATCCTTATCTCCTGTCCTCGCTGTAAATTAATAAACGAGACACAGGAAAGTGTCAGCATTCTAATTTTTCTAAGCACAAAGGATACATTCAAATGTCAAAAGTTACTCCATGGCACATTACTCCTGCATTTCTGAAAGAATTCAGAAAGCGTATTAAAAACCTATAGAAAAAAACGTCTTTAAAGAAGTAGCCTACAACCACTCAGCAGAATAAAACTTCAGTTGTGGGGAAGAGGAGGAACACTGCTGGATTTTAGACTGAGATCTCCCAGGTGAGAATAAGCTCTGGCTACCTGCCAGAGAGAACGTTACAGCAGTGTGGCTACAGCCAAGAGTACTGACATGCAGTGAACCTCATACAGCCCTCCAAAACAGGTAAAAAAGAAGGGTTCCATCTACTCTCCTATCAGCCTAAATGAAAAACTGATGATTCCAGCCCAGTGGTTTTAAGACCAAAAAGATCTTAAAAACTAGAAACAAGGAATTTCAACTTTCTCCCACTCCATGTAGTATCAGTAACACCAGATGTGTTCCTCTTGGTCTTTTCCTCAAGTTACAGGCTGAGTCATTTACACATCTTTATCAGAAAGGAGGGGAAAAAATATTAAATTCATATCACTTAAAATACAATTACCAAACCCAACAAGTGTAAAGAAAATAGCTGACACTGAAAATACATCCAAGGCAAACTCAAACCATTTATGTCAGGTTCTCAAGCTTAATAAGGAAATTAATTATATTTTATCACTTCCAACAATAAGCATATACCAGATCAACACCTTTACATTCATTAAGCAACTTGAGAGGAATACACTACTTTTATCCTGCTACAAACAACAGAGGGTGCATTCATCTGAAGCCATTGTATTGCAGATTGCTTTGTAACATCAGTGTAGTAAGACTGACAGTGAACTGTGCTTCTAGAAAAAAAAATTTCCACCAGCTACCTCTCTACCATTAAAAAGAAGTTCTGCCTTTTACAGCCCTGTTATTTGTACATGCATTTCATGAGTTGTGTAGTAAAAATATTACTGTTGTTACTGAAGTGCATCTTGTTGGGTTTGTGGCCCTGTTCTCTGCTATTAAGCATTCTACTTCAATCAAATTATTCAGTGTCTTGTATTTCTGTCACACTCCACGTGTGGACAGAAAGGAATGCATTGCCACAAAAAAAAAAAAAAAAAAAGGGGAGAAAGGGAAAGCTTTGTTTCACATCAGGCTTGCTCTAAGGAGCTGTACTTTTGTCATTTAGATAAAAACATTCGGTATGCAGCGTTAAGAGTAATGTTCAAATAATATTCAGAAAACTTCTTTTAGCTGAAAGTAGGGAGGTCTCCCTAGACAAGATAATCTGGACCACAGATCTTTGTTACTGACCCCAATGACTGCCTTCACATAATATTCCCTTTTACAAACAGAGTTCCAGTCAGAGTGTGCAGGTGTCTGGGGCCACAAAAGCACACAGGTGGCCACAGAATAAGAGCTTACTGTGTCCACTCCCTGAACTCTCAGGGCACTGAGATGCGTTTCTGATGCCACATGAAAAACCTGTATTGTCTTCAGCATATGAAACGTGATTAACGTTAATATGAAAATAATTAGTGTATAAAAACTACCACATTAAATCTGCCAAAATTGAAAAGCAGACAGGAAAACACAAACTTTTACCAAGTATACCTTCAAAAAATGTTCCACTTTATGTTCTGAGAGACTCATTTTAGGGCAGTAATTTTTACTTATGCCATCAAAACATCCAATCTTACAACCTCTCTGGCACTACAATCAACCGGAAATTCAATTAGCACTTATCGTTGTGTCCCAAAGCCGTACCAAAATCCAGTTTAGACAATGCAGAAGAGATTGTTCATTCCAAAACAACAAACTTTCTGGAATTTTGTAGGCATTTGGTTTATGTCTATGCTTTTAGACCAAGTTTAGAAGTTATGCAGAATTATTAAAGAATTATGGCAGCTGTGTATTTTCCTCTTTTTAATGTTATCAAGCGAGAAAAGATGACATTGCCTTAAGACAGCTTAACTCATCAATTCGTATTTGTTTGTGATCAGGCTTGAAAGCATGCTGAGATCTTTCAAAACTGTCACCAACATGACCCAAAGAAGGTGGCATCACCCCATGATGAGAAAAAAAACCATGAATGTCCAAGTACTGCGCTCACTCAGCACAATTTCATTCACTGGCTCACTTCAGCAGAGAGAGAGAACAAACTTTCACAAAAATAAATCTTCACGACAGAAAACTCTGTCCTGCAAGGTAAATATTTTGCTTCAGCCACACAATTCCACCCAGCAGGATACCAGACCCTGCTTTTTTGCAGGCACAACTCGTGCTGCAAACCTGCTCTGTCGGGTCCAGCCATGAATTAGCCATTTGTTTACAACAAGAATTAACTGCCACAGCCAGAAGTGCCTTCTGCTGAAGGAGATTAAAGCATAATCTCTTTCCAGTAGATGGCATGTGGATAGCACTGCATTTTTTCAACTTCCAGCATGTGCCTTTGAAAAATTACCTTCTACACAGCCAGTTCAAAATCAAGGGAGTGCTGAAGAGAGAAGCCCAGCCCTTATAAAAATCTCCAACTCCACAACAGAGTTCCAGACTCTTTGTGGCTGGATACTCAATCTGGTAACAAAACTTCACTTTGCATCACACACTACTCTTGGGTGGAATTCTAACTGGAATTTCTCTCAGATTGATCATCTTCCTCCCTCAATTATATAAGAATATAAATCATCACAGGCCACAAAATTGTACTCTTATGAAAATACACCCACTCCTCGGAACTATAATTTTCATAATTAGCATTCACATGCCAATTTCAACTTCTTTATATTCTCTCCAACTATTTTTTGGAAGGTGAGGAGGGACTTTAATTTTTTTTTTACAATTATCAGGAATTAGCTACATTTCATTTCTCTTACTGGTAATGTTTGCTCAAAAAGATAAAGACTCTCTTTTAGGGCTCTGTACTAGATACCTTGATTCCCATGAATGTTCAAGTAGTTCTTAAAGCTTTCCATATCTCTTTTCAGTACAGTTTAATCTGCACGAGCTCATGCAAGGTACAAACCTACACCTGCAAAAGCTGCTTTGGTGCTTCCTTCTCAATTTTAACTCTTCTTCCAAGGATGCACTTTATGCTTTGTAACGAGCATAAAATTATTAATCTGAATTAATTCACAGAACTGCTAGTGAAAGTTTCTGTAGATCTTTCATTGAATCAGAAGAACTGAACTACGATGTTCCTCCAAATGCTCTATTCCAAAGTACATCAGCATGGTTCACATGGACCAGCATTCTGGAACCCCTAATCAGCAGTTTAACCCAAAAAAGTACCCGCCTTGTGCCAATAGCAACCCATTCTATAGTAAATTACTGAATAATTGAAGCAATTTCCTGACTTCTCCCTGCATTCAGACATTTTCCCATTCAGAGATTATCAGTTATTTGCCTATGTACATAGCTCCGGCTCTCCCTTACTCTGACTATGCAGCAGGCACACTTATTTTTTTCTTTTTATATCTGAGTGAACAATTAAGCCTTAAAACATGCAGTGCTTCTGCAAAAAGCTGCTTCTATACCCATTTTACAGCAAGAGACCAGGCATAAAGGAAAAAAATCACATTTCCCTGAAAAATGTACGTGCATATATCATCCAAGAACATCCTTTACAGAATCATTACTATTTATTACCCACTTACTCCTGTGTTATTATTCTAATACAGCAGAGAAATAGCACAGTCAAAATTTGGGCTGGATTTAAGGAACTGGAAGTTGAGCAGTCTGAACAGAGGGCAGTGTCACAACAGATCTGCTCTGTACCCAACATTAATTTCTCATCTGTGTACATCAAGACAAGGGGTAAGGTGTCTCAGCTTTATCTTTTCTTTGCTGAACATACGACAACGAGAGCACGGACAATGTTCTATCTCTGAGCAATTGAGCAGAACACATTATCTTATCAGAACGCTGCACGGTCCTATCAGGTTTCATTTTAAAGCTGCAATATAGGTTTTGTTCATATTTTCTCACACTTTCACAGAAAGAAATTCTTTGAGATTGCAGCAACTTTTTACACATTTACTGGCACTGAAAGAGCACTGTTAAAAAAAAAGAAAGTAAGCCCTGGGTCTATATTCAGCTACAGAACCCTAACTGAGGTGAGATTGCTCGTCTAATTATTTTTTTTTTTGCATTCTATGAGGAAAAACGTTAGCCTAATCCCAGTTTCAGCTGTTTGCCTTTCTTTACAAGGAAATAGAGTCTCTCTGGTTTTACTGCTCTATATACAAAGCTCACATTTGTCACTGTCTTGTTACATCCCACAAGCCGTGGGTCAAGTAGCATCTCTTTCCCAGCATTTAAAAAAGAAAAAGAAAAAAAAGGTTAAAACCACCAAGAGAACATTCAATCTTGAGACGATCCGGAGAGCGAGTGAGGAAGATAAGAATCAAAGACATTTTTTGCTTTAAACTTAATACCCCAGGAAAACCCGAAACCCGCGTTATTTCTCTTCATCTGAAAAAGAATTCGGGAAAAAAAAAAAAAGGAAACAAAGCAGGAACAGTGTATGGAAAGCAGCCATCGGTACTCACCTAGCGCCGAAGACCAGCGCCGGCAAGAGAGGCAGCACGTAATAAGCAGCGATGAATTTCATGCCGGCCCTGCTCCGCTCGCTCCGCGCCTCGCCCCGGCTGTGCCCCGGCTCCTCCACCCGCAGCCAGCCGAGGGCTGTGCCTCCGCCAGCGCAGCCAGACGGACAGACACAGTGAGGAACGGCTGGCCGGGCGCGATTGGAGCTCCGGGAGCGCTGCTGGCAGGAGGCAGAGCCTGCCGCCGCCAGCCCCTCAGTCCTCAGCGCGCCCGCCGGCTGCTCCAGCCCTCAGCGCTNNNCAGCCAGCCCCTCAGCCCCCAGCCCTCCCGCCGGCTGCTCCAGCCCCCAGCTCGCCCGCCGCCAGCCCTCAGCCCTCAGCCCTGAGCCCGCCGGCTGCTCCAGCGCGCCCCGCAGGCTGCGCCAGGACGCGCCCCTCGGCAGCGATCACCGAGCCAGGCCCGCCGCCAAATGCTGAGGGGACGGCGGGCCATGGCCGGCCACAAACCCGCCCTGCCACGGACGAAAGTTGAGGGGAAGCCGCTGTGAAAACACCGCCGGTGTGTGGCGGTCAGGGCGTTTGTGTGATGTGAATTAAACGAGGCAGAGGAACGGCTGCTCCAGGTAGGTGTCGAGCCCCAGAGCAGCACGCATAGGCAGGTGGATTTGTGCAAAGCACCAACACACGATCTGCTGCTTCAGTCAGGTGTTCATTAGCAAGGTGAAGGTGGCAGCAGAAATAGCTTCCAGAGCAATGTCATCCCTAAAAGCCCTCATCACCTAAAGCAATGGGCAGGACCTTTAAAGAAATAAATGCCCCTTTCCTGTTTGCTGTGTTTCTATTCACTCAATCTTAAATCATAAATTAATCATAAATAATTCACCATCGGTTAAAGATGTTTTCAGTGTGGAGATAATTGCCTGCCTTAACACAAGTTCCATGTAAGATTTAAACAGAAGTAATCGTCCTGCACCATACCCCAAAACCCCAATCAAACAAACTTGTCTGCAAGTGAAGGAAGTGTGCTCATTACAAGAAAGAGATTTGGTCACCTGTGAGCTTCTCTGCCATTATGAAACGCATCCAGAAACTACTTTATACATCACAAGCACAAAATAAAAATTTCCATAATTTAAACTGGTTAGTCATTGCATTCAGCTGTTTATTGAGGAGTAATTTTGTGTTCAATTGAAGAAAACAGAAATCCACTGTTTGAAATGAATGGAAGACTTTTTAAAACGAGTGTTGTCCCTTAATAAGATAGTCACATGGCCTACAAAAAGAATTAATAAATTACATTATTTGTTACATTCTTCAAAAGCAAACTGAGAGCAACGGGAGGTAAAAGAAAGAAAAAAAAAAAGAAAAGGTGATATACACAGCCAAAAAGGAATAAAATTATTTATTTCTGACTTCCTGTGTCCCAACTTTAGTATATTTTTCAACACACCTGGCAGCACATTCTATTCAATCACATGAATTTAAATTGGTATTTATTGTTATTTTGATGCTACGCACCAGCCTGAATGAACAGTTCATGTTACCATGGATACTTATGATAGCATAGTAAAAAGGTCATAAAAAGAACAGTTAGCTTGCTCTTTCCTCTTCTAGAAAAAGCCAACCTTCCCAGGCTCCCAGGCACTTCATAGTCGTGTATCAACAGCTAACACTTCTTTAATTTTCCTTTCATGTGCATTCATACAGGGTGGGACAGAGGGGAAGCTACAGGTGCATCAAGGAAATATAAAATGCTGAGTGATTTTAGGTAACCTTGTGAAACTTTGCGACTTGAGGGATTATTTTTTAAATTTTCTGACTGCTCTGCCTCTTCCTTTGAGGAGAGGGGGTGAAATAGAGGGGTCTACTGCTGCTTCTTGGTTCCATCTCAAGGGGTTTTGCCATGGGAGAACATTTCCACAAGTGGTTAAGTGACTCAGGAACTCTGCAGCTGGGGCAGCCCTACACCAGACATAACATTGCCATTTTTTGCATAATTTCTCCACCCTGCTCAGGTACAGATGCTTAGCAGTAAATGCATGTAGGATAAGAGGAAAGCCTGCCTTTTTAGAGGAAAATTTCCACCATTGAGGGCTGGGCACTTAATCTTCAATGCTATTCTTGCCAGACATGATTCACTCCACTTGCTTGCCTAAAGACCCAAAAAAGCCTCCTTTTCACCCCTCCTATTGAGATAAATGACCTTGATCTTGACAAGCTTGAGGGTTTTTTGGATTTTGGTTGGTTGGTCTGTTGTTTTGGAGGAGTAATGCGCATCTCAACAATAATAAATCTATACCAAAAAAAATGAGAGAAAATTGCTTGCAGATTTCTATTATGCATAGATTTTAATCAATTTATTAAGTGCCATGTGCCTTAATAAGTGCCACACTTAGAGATCAAGTATTAATCTATAATGACTTCAAAGGCATTATAGAAATATTCCATATAAACACATTAAACCTGCAGGACTCTTTGGAAATATCATCTTTTTACTCTGGTAATTAAAAGTTTTCCATTTTTTTGTTAAATTAATTGACAGTCTTACTAAATAAATAGCCACTCATAGCTTAGCAAGCAAAAATTGATTTTATATGCTGTTTTTAAAAAAAACACAAGCAGGAAATGTAGGAAAATATAGCTAAATACACCAATAGTGTAGGAATATTATTGCCTACTTTAGAGAGGCAATTGAACCATCTTCCTTTGCAAAATACAACATGAGCTTATGCTTGCCAGAGCAGAAATGTCACCAAAACTCCAGGGGAAAAAAAAACAAAGAAACCTCTCCAACAGAAGTTTTTAGTGTTAGAGAATTAAGGCAATACTTTATTCTGGTCAGGATGTTTTTCTTGCACAGAAAATCATGCTGTGAAATGCCAGTGTTCATAAAGGAGACAGAGGAGTCCTGCAAATTTATTGGAATAAAGGGAGACCCCTGGGGCACACACCCACGGGGTTTTCTCTTTCGAGGTTTTTCAGCTTCTTTTTAAACTCCCAGAAAGTTTCTGTAATGTTTCTGCATATTCTCCTCTTCCCTTCCCCATTGCTGAGCTACCAGGAAGGTGCAGCCTTCCTATATCACCTACCACATATTCCCCCCTTAAACCCCAAAGTTCAGGACTCCAAACTTCATTTCGCACCAAACTTCATTTCACCCCAAATTTCAGGAACTGGGTGTGCAAACCCAAACTTTGTTGTGCAAACCCATTTGTCCATTTCAAACTGAGCTCTGTAACAAACCTGCTTGAGGTTGGTAGAGACATGAAGACCCATTTCAAAGATGTTAACACCCATTCCCTCACCCATGGGATTGTTTGTAAAGACATTTGGACACCTCTTTCCTATCGTTCTGGCCAAGATGTGCAACAGATATAACAACAGATATAAATAATTTCATCCACACATTGTCCGGGTTTGCTCTCTTCTCCCCTTCCTCTTCCCTTAGTGTAAAAGGGTGTAGCTAGGTCGTTGGATCCTAACTGACCACCAGTTTTAAAAACAAAACAAAGCAACTAACAAAAAAAAAAAAATTAAAAAAAAGAGCCATGTGTAGAAAGGAATTAAACCCAACTAAATCAGTTTTGAAGCAGTTGGCCTCCTACACCTATAATGAGATTGAATGTGATCCAAGAGAGAATCATTACAACAAAGTCATTAGGTTATTTCAGGCTTCAACTTTGCAAATGCCACAATCAAAATGATCTGAACAACACAGCTACTACCTGTAGTATTCTGACTTGAGTACGTAACGTTCTTCTGCATTTCTTATAAATCCACATAGAATTTTGTCACCTTTTGCCTGCTGGGAACCTGTGGTGTGAAATTATTTGAGACACTCGGGGTGTAGGTAGGAATGTGTGGAAATCACATAGAGAAGGTGCAAATCAAAGTGCACAACAATATATTGCTATTTGCTATCACCCAACAGATGGATGGGAAGTGATGAAAGGGCTGATTTACCATTTCTGAAGTATAAAAGAATTATCAGCTTCTATTTATGGATAATTTTTTATACAAAGTTTCAGTTTTTCATTAGCTAGTGAAGGCTAGCATATAAAAGTGCTGACTTTCTCCAAATCAGTATTTAACCATGGAGAGTTCCGTAAATGTTATGAGTAACTTTAAAAATCAACATGGATGTACAAAGTGCAAATTTATGCTCTGTGTTCCTTACTTTACTCGCTCCCTTAAGAAACATCACAATTTACATTCCACTTTAAGTAGTCAAATCCTCTCCGACCAACTTCCCTTTATTTTCTTTGACCTTTACACTTTTACACTAAGTGACCTTTAATGCTCAATGGTCCAAGATTTTCTTAGTGTAGTTCCTTAATTTGAGCTTGATTCTGTCACAGCTTTTAACAGAGAGAAGAGGCTTTGTGGGGTCACAAACCAGGTTTATAATTATCTGCTTTTCCCTACCACTCCCAGCTGTCTTGTAACTGCCTGTCAGACAGAAATTTCAATTGCACAATCTGGTACAGCGCTCTGACTGACAAGGTGAAGCCCACCAAAAAGTTAATTTTATAACATCTACATGATTGAGAACCACAATGCTTAGCATCTAGGGTGGTTATCTTCTGTTTTGTAGTTTGCTGTCCTCGGGGGAAGCTGTTCCTTTCCCGAAGTCTCCCAAACCCCAGAGTCCTGACCTTTAAACTCTTCAAAGCCATCGTGGACTTCTCCCTGTTTGCCCCCTTCCACACAAGGGGCTACTGAGCTTTCTTCAGAGTTGTTAATAACACAAAGGTGTTCATATTTTCAAAGTTACAGATGATCTTCAGCACACAATGTGTTATTTTTTTCTTCCCAGCCTTGGGCAAACCTTCAGGACCATAATTTCAATTGGCTTTGCTGAGCCTGATGGCAGAAATGCTCTGAGGAGAGTAAATATTGGATAGCTTAGATGGCTTTGATATACAACAGGAGACAGAACCAGTGCACTCACTGCATTTCCCCATTTCATCTATTTAAGGATAATTATAATGTCTTGGAAACAAAACAGCCCGACTCTGCTATTGTGCTGTTCTGCTTCAGGAAAGTACTGAAGCCCACTACAATAAAAAATGGCTTTTTGTGCATTAAACTCACTATTTTTCTTATGAATGTAAACATGCAGTAAGCCAAGCTCCACAGCATAGCTCTTTGGTTTCCCACGTGGTTTGACTATTTGTTACTTTGAAGCTCATCTACAGTGACAAGTGATTTTTTTTTTCTGCTCAAGTTTCTATAAATTGAGTTTTATTTTAAACCTCACTTTCCTGCATATGAGGAACAATAACTCGCTGGACTTCTGGTGCTCGCACTGAATTTCCTCCTGCAGCTCTTGCTAGAGGCAGACAGGGCTGAGCAATATCCAAAATCCGACACAGCATTAGATACTGCTCACCATGTTCTTCACTTGGGAAACAGCAGCACAGAGTATCCACTGAGCTCACCAACCCCAAACAAAACAATCAGTGGGATTATGTTCTCATAAACCGCATTCACAATCTCTCTCTTGGATTTGGAGTGTGTCAACTCTTGCAAAGATCAGAAGCTGTGTAAGGCGGGCAGTGGGGAGCCGGGGAGGGCATGAAAGAACATCTGAAGAAAGGGATAAATTTTGGAGTAAGGTTTTCAAAAAATCCATAAAAGACTAACCAACCTATGGAGCAGCCCAGTGGTCTCCATATGTAAACACTGTTATATTATGTATTAAAATCCAGACACTTTTTGCCTTAATTTGTTAAGCTCTTTCTAGAAATCCAGATTGCAGAAGTCAGCATAACTTGATTTTGAACAAGATGATATTCTTTATATTTTTCACACAGCCTGATAGCAGATCTCCCAAATCCAACTGGCATGATAATGACAATAGAAGGTAATTCTGTGTAATTACTGATTTATGGGTTTTTAGGTATTTCTGATTAATGGGGTTTCTTCCCCTCCTTCTCCAGTCATTCTCTATTTGGACATTTGTTCTCCTCAGCCAGGTACCAGCTCTGGTTTTTGGTTGCTCACAAAGCAGCTGGTGGTGCTGACAACTCTGCTGCATTGCTTTCCTGGAGGAGGCACAGCTCTGTTCTGGTCACCTGCACAGAAATCTCATGGTAAATATCACCCAAGTGTACCTGGACTATCAGGGGGGTGTGCAGATTTTGTTCTGCCCCCCACACACTCCAATTTAGCTCTTTTAGTGCGTTCTGAGACAAATACATCTCCATCAAATAGCAGTGTAATTGCCTGTCAATTCTCTCCTCCTCCTCTTGCATTCATTTTGTCCATGTGTATGCTGTTCCTCTCCCCATCCCTTTCCCAACACATAAATAATTTCCTGAAAGTTTTTTGTAAAGAACACATTTTTGGTAATCTTAGAACATCTACAGAAAGCATTTGTTAATTTTTTTTTTAAGAAAGTAACCATTCAGATCCATCTACCAGCAAGCTCTGGCTCCAAAGTCCAGCTTGCTGTGGAAACACATGTTCCTCATAGAAGTGTGTTTTCTATGATAAATTCCTCGTTTTTCACCTGCAGTATTCCTGTGCTGCTCTAAAGCATAACCACCAGCCCCAGGTGACCTGAACCTCCTCTCAGCATGTAACTTCTCTGAAAGTCTTATAGCCTGAGTACTTTGCAGAAATCCAAGTTCTCTGCAAGATCCTGAAAGCCCACCTATCTACAGGTTAATTTATTTGATGTTATTGTACAGCTATATCATTGAAACATTTAATAGATTAACATGCAAGGCTCTGTGTCTCTATCTCACAGGGACAAATGTTTCACATGTGCATGCAAAAGCTTTATAAAGAACTGTGTTCATCCATTTCTGTTCTTTCTGAATAATAATGCACCAGTAAAGAAAGAAACCTCCAACTGAGAAAGAAACCGATAGGATTTTCCTTGTAAAATTATGCTGTAGCAGGTTTTAATTTGCCTCACTTAACCGGGTATTTCATTATTGATTACTCTGGTGCTGTCCTGCTGCTGCACAAAGGGACATGATAAGCAGCTTCTCTTCCAAAAACAATTGTTCAAAATATTGATGAATTATTCTATTGTGCAGTCCAGAGCAATTAAGGTGCGGGCTCTCAGCTGCTGCAGCAGTTGTCAGTCTCTTGCAAACAGCTAACACAAAAGCTGATTAAGTTCCCAGAAAGAACTGCCAACTTTTAATTATCCCCCAATATTTAGGATGGATATTTGGAAGATCAATTACACCTGAATTACTGTCCTGGAAATAAATACACATTGCTGGTTCAATTATCATGAATTCTAAACCAAAAGGGACATTTCTTTGTTCTGAATAAGCTCTTCCTGTTTCTCCATCCATGTATCTCTCTTCTGGGGAACAACCCCAGCCATAAGGTTAAAAAAAAGTAAAAACTGATAATAATAATGATAATAATGATAATGATAATGATAATGATGATAATAATAATAATATAAAAATCTTTGGAAACTACAGAAATGACAACTACAGAAATGACAGTTTTTTAAAATGTGAGTACACTATTTTTATCTTTTATTCAAAGCTTATGAAATTAGATTTAGACAAAACCCCTACAGAACAGAAGGGAAACCTTTTTATTCGATAACATAGAAAGAAAAAAATTCAAACCCCCTCCAATGAAAAGAAATCAATCCCTGTAATATTAATCAACTCATCTGCTGTACTCTTTTAGCAGGTTTGTGTTTAAAGTTGGGTTTTTAGCACCCAAAAGTTGGTTTTTGGAATTTAGCACCCCCATGGCAATTTAATACATAAGGCACAGTCCTCCTAAATGCTGGGGTCTTTAATGACATTAACAAATCTTGGTCATGATGTTTTGAGAAATTACTACTGGGTTTTGAGGTTTTTTTGTGCTTTGAACAAGACTTTAAACTCAAAATCAACAGGAATGCAGGAAGCATTCATTTATAGGAAGCTGCCACCATGAAATCTTACTGAAATGTTTGCTGTATTAGCAGTGACTTGTAATTCTGAAATTCTGTTTTGAATTTAAGAATTCAGGATATTGAGATTCAATTTTCAGAAATTTCAAAAGATTCAGGAAATTCAAAATTTGGAATACTGAAATGCTTTCTGAGATATCAGTCTGCTTTAACTACTTTGGTAACAACTTCCAAACTTAAACCACAAACTTCATGGTCAGTTATTTCCATTATTTGTGTTAATTGAGCATCCTCAGATTCCTCAAAGAGAACCAGTTGCAAAAGAGTAAGTGAAAAGGTTATTTTTCTGCCTGGTTAGATAGAGACAGATTTGGTCCATAGATTCAACTAATGATCTGATTTTCATTATCAATGTACTGCATCAAAGGAAAATGAAAATAAAATGAAGCCAGGTTACTGAATGCAGATTAATACTTGAGTGAAACAGACTCATTATAATGTAAAATGTACGAAGACCAGTGAGCAACTGTCATGGTTACCCCTGTGTTAGGAACAGTGAGAAATTATTAACCAAGAGGCAAATGCAGCATGAATCTGATAAATGAAAGGTTTTCTTCCACTTGTCAAACTGCCAGAACGGTATGAAGCATTCTGAATCAAGAGTTTAATAGGAAATTAATTCCAGCATTCAATGTGTTTCTTTCCCTCACAGGTCATAAGAATGACCAAAAAAATGTATTTTGCATATTTGTTTTCTCTTTTAAAAGCACACGATGTTGATACATCACACTCTTTACACTCTTAACTGCAGCAGATCAAAATTCCTGCTATGAAATAAGAGAAGAAAGGTGCAATTCAGCTCATTAATCGTGGCATCTTTTCTCACAGAAGGAATAACCCAGAAAACAGAAGCCATCTCACCCAGAACACCTGACAGCTATTGTGGGCACCCAAGGGCAGCTGTCAGAATTATATAATTGGAATTATCATAGGGATAAGGATTCAAAATTCCTGCCACAAGGTTACTGAAAATGTTTGCATTCTTTACAAGCAATTTAAGTAGCAGAAAAGTATAAAATATTTCCTGGCTCCTCAGCCTTCAAGCATGCACTGCTATCAAGAAAGTTCACAATTTGGCTACAGAAATGAGCCAAACAGGGTTAAATTTTCCTTACAGAATGACAACCAGCACAGTTTTGTTGCTTCTCTTACAAACCCCATGAAGGAAGGGAGAGTTCAGAGCCCCTGACGAGGCACTGCTCAAATCCTCCCTCACCTCAAAACTCACCTGAGTTTTCTACTCAGTTTTTTCAGCCCTTTCTGGTTTAAAGGATGCCTGAATACTCTTGGAATGTTCCTGTACAGTGCAGGACAAGGCAGAGAAACTTTTTCTGCAGACTTGGCATGAGTTTCTTGATTATTTTTGGGTTTAGACTCAGCATATTCAGGTGCAGAGAATACGCTGAACCTATCAATTCTAGAAATATTTTAACAGTCTCCTGAACACTCAAGAAACATAGGAGTGAAGGGCCTAACCTAAAAAACACACAAAAAGCAAGCAGACTTTTATGAGTAAGAAGCAACTGAGGAAGGCAGGTTTGGATTGACTTTGAATGGAGATCTTAATCAGGATGAGAATCTTGAGACTTCCTCTATTAAACTGACAAAATACTGAAATACTGAACCAGAAACTTCTCAGACTATGAGCAATTTTAGTCTTTTCTTTAGGAATACACTGGGCCCAGTAAAAAGACAAGAAAACAAAACAAACAATGACCCAAACAAACAAGCAACAAAACCAATATTCAAAAAATCCAATACTGAAGATGCAAGACCTTTTTAGGGCATGTTTACAACTAGGAGACATTTCTGTCAGTTGTGGTATTTTACCAATCCAGATTACAGCTGGTTTCACCAGGGGTTTTTGGTTTTCATAATGGAGAACAGAAGTTCTTGACTCTTCTAGAGACTATTAAAATAGTTGTAGAATATATATGTTCAGCACTTCAATGCAAACAGTACCTAAAACAAAGCTGAAATGGAAGTTCCCTGATCTTTTTCTAGCCATATTTAGTGCAGCTAAGATCCACACTATTTTTGCACCATAGTAATGTTTCTTGGTGGATGGTGCTGCCTAAAAATCAGGCTCACCTGAAACAGAGGCCAGACAAACTTAAGAGATAAGAATAGACAGCTTTAATCCAGGCCTAATAGGCCTACTGGTACATTAGGGCAGACTAAAACCTTATCCTGAGGCTACATCCAAAATGGACCGCGAGTCACGAGATCTTCAGCTTTTATAAGTTCTGCCTTATTAATATATCAGGCCTTAATTCTCCAGTGATCTTCAGGTCATGATCTCAACCACCCCAAACTTGCTCCCCCCCAATTCACCATTGTTCGCTTATTTTGGGGCTCTGAGGCAGTGAGGTGTCCTTGGATTTGGGCTAAGAGAGGAATTGTTTTGTCTGAAGATGGGAGAGCTGTAGTTTTAGTGCTATAATATAGAAGCATAAGAATATGGATGCACGAAAATATAGAAACTAAAAATCCTAAGGCATCAATGGCACCTCAAAAAACAGCTTAGCTTTCTTCCAGCTGCAAACTGAGATCAAACCGAGGAGATGAGTCATTAAAAGGAGATTAGCTTCTTCAGTCTAATGAAGAGGAAAGCAGCAAATGCTTCCCTTGGAATTCTGGTGATAATGATTTCAAAGCCTTTCATTTCAGAGAATTGATCCACTGCAGTTATGAATTGTAAGCTACCAGAAGTGTTATTCGGGTTTCTGGCATACTTGTATTCACAACTGAAAACTAATGTTGGTAAAGGGGAATATTCATATTTTTTACCAATTTTAACAGCTACTAATACGAGGTGTGTTTGAACTTTCCATGCCACTTTGATCAAGGGAAGTGAAAACAGATATATTTGAAAAATGAAATAGGACAGAGGGAATAGTGATCAATGTGTGAGCTACAGTAGGGTAAAGATTCTTCAATACAAAGATTTTTTCCTCATGTATCTGTGTATCAGAACCAGAGTCAAGGTGGCTAGTTGTGGCAGATAAAGACTGGCATGAAGCACACATCCTTGTGAACAGCTGGGAACCAGTTTAGTCCGAATTTAGTCTGCTCAAATACTCTCAGTTTGCCACCAGAATTGCACAGGATGACTCAGGAAAAGCTGGGACACTTCAGAGCTCCTGTGGATTTTCACTGATGTGCTTGGGAAGAGAATTCATTCACTTCTGCCCTGAAGATGAACGTGCACGGAGAGGTTGACAGAGAATTTTATTCTGTCACTTTATTCTGCCCTGATGAGAGGAACTGGAGACTAGATTAATAGACTAAGTTGGCAAATTAAATTGGCTAATGCCACAGCAGCCCTGATCTTTTTCAGAAAGTTTTTACCAGTGAGGATGGATTTTGATCTCCTGTGTTCTACTGACAATGTTGAGCACCACCGTCACTATCTCAGTCACTTGCCTGTCCTCAGGTGAGGACTTTAGGTTTGGTCCCTCCTTTGGGAACTCACACGAGTTTCCAGTACCCCCAAATTTTCCCACCATCCTTCTAGGACATGTTTCAAGTACCTAAAATATTCTGCCACATCTAAGCCCTCATATACATCATCTATGCAAAGCAGCAGAGCTATGTGGAACAAAAAATCCCCAAAGAATAGCGCCCTGAACAATATGCCATAGTTTTGCTAGTTATTTGGACATGATTAACATTGTTTTTGTCACATTTTTGTTTCCAAAATACCGCATTCTGTCTGTGTACTGATAGGAGACACTTTGCACTTAGCTAATTAACTCGGTCTCAGAGGCAGGAATAGCTCAGAATAGGTGTTCATTAATCAAGCAATGCCTCCCAACCATACTGTATTCCTAGTTCCAGCCCCCTAGGGATGAGCCTGCTGAGAAAAGCCTGTAAATCACAAAGATGCCGTGAGGCAGCACATAACAACGCTCAGATACCATTATTTTCCTGTGTGGGATGAACAACAGTGTAATCCTCCTTTGTTGCATAGTTCACGGAATTTACTGACTGTGGAAGAGCCCAAGATGTACAACTAAAGGAGCCACTCAAAAAAACATACATAAATATCGATAAAGTTTCATTTTGAATATTATGACTACAGATTCCAGTTGAAGAAAACTCTCTATTTTAACTGATTTACTTGAAGTAGTTCAAAAGCTGTTCACAAAATATCAGGAGACCTAATTCGAAATATTAGATGTAGTTCTCTCATAGACAGGGATCAAATTAGTCAGAAATAAATGCAAACAGCAAGGTGTAAGTTAAAAATAGGCCACCTAAATCTACGTATCAGCAAGTCTGGCAGCTCACTCAGCAATCATTCAGAATTCAATATTTACTATTGTCCTGGGTAATCTGAAATGTTTTTGTATTACATATATAACTGTGCCCAAAATTGTCACCCAACTAAAGGGGCATGAAAGTGAAAAAACAGCAATTTTGTCCAAAACACTTGTGCATTGTGTATAGATCTCGCTGGCCACTATGCTGCTCAGTCTGATCTTGGGGATGTGGCACAAAATCTTGCATATTTGTCTGTGTAGGTCAGGAAATTTGCCCAAGAGATGAATCCTTTTTGGATCAGAGACACAAACCTGATTGTTTTGTTGATATACTCTGTGATATCAGCTTATATAAAGGTAACATCAGAGGCAATGAGGGTTATTTGGGGTGTGTATTCATTGCTTTTTGCCTGTCCTGATCACAGCTGCTGCTTGTGGGTTTTTAGTAATAATTGCACTCAGTCTGTTCGGAGAACTGTAAGAAATGACCTTTCCCAGCCATTCACCTCCTTGGCCCCTTCAGGTCTGACACATCACCTTTAGCAAACATTCATTTCCCTCTGAATGTTAAAGACACCATATTTTTGTTGCTAATTCTCCTCTGTAATTCAGAATTAGGGCTGAGATTTCCAGGGAGGATACCCAGAGATCTGCCCCAGTGACGGAAAATCCTGAGTGGGGCGGGATGTTGGTTCACACTCTGCCTGTTCTGAGAATTCCTGTGTAGAAACAACACACAGATCTCACAGATGTGTTTGAGCCTCCTCCCAGGGCACGGAGAGATCCTGAAAGCACAGCCTGGAGATGACCTGAGCGTGTTGGTGAGATTGGGGCAGGCAGTCGGGCTCCCTTCCTCTCCCCTCTGCCCTCCAGGTTCAGCTGTGTGCTTCTACCACCCAGCATTGTTGGAGAGGCAATTAAATAAATCCACAATAAATCCACTCTTTGCATTTCAGCTGAGCCTTGGTAGTTGCCCTGGTTACCTGAGTGTGTTGATCCACACAAGAGGAAAACCCACACTGCCATAATGACATTGGGATATCCGACTTTTATCCGGTAAATTCTTCTCCAGCTCTCCTCACAATGTTTATCACACTACAGTGACACCCTTGGAAATTTTTCTTTTCTTTTTTTAAACACAGTTGTGTTCTTCCAGACATAATCTGGCAGCATAAATACTATTTTTAGACCTATTTTATCCAAAGCATCAACCAAATACAGATGCCATATTTCAAATCCTTTGAAAGACAGGCACAACCTCTCTCTCCCAACCAGAGGGCTTGGCCCTGTATATTTTGAAATGTGAGCTTATTTAAGTAATTACTAGTGGAAAATAAACTGCAGGAAATAAAAAAAAATGCCCCTCTTTGTTACTGCAAGTAATTTGAGTGAAAAAAATCCCCTCGGGACTGTCTAGAAGCAGTAGACAATTTTGATAGTTGGTTTCTCCAAAGATTTTTCTGTGTTTCTTCTGTACTCACTGAATGCAATCAGCTCCCATATCAAAGCATAACTAAGACAAATGGCTATTAAAAGTAGAGGGCAGAGAGGAAGCACCATTAATTAAATTAATTATTTTTTAAAAATTTTCATTCATCGAAGCTTGTTCTTTAATGAGATCCATAAAGAAGCTGGTGTGCATATGAAGTTCCAGCACAGTTCATCACTTGACAGAACCTTGCCAAATCAGTACCTTAGGTTTCTTATTTTCTTGGGTTTTTTTTCTTGTTGGCATCATTGATTAAAAGAAATAACTATCATCAGCTTCAAAAGACTTTTTTATTGAATATATTCCCCAAGCTGGGATGTTTCGTTAATACTCCTTCTCTACTCATCTACCATCAAAATGCAGATTTTAGAGATAAAGGGACTCAAAGTCCCTTATAACAGAAGTAGAAAATGACTGAAGAAGACTTCAAATATAGGCATAATATTTACAATGATTTTATTATTATGAGACAGCATTTTTAATACTTCTGTGATTAATTTACCGAGAAGAAAATTGAGATAGTCTTTACAAAGCCTAAGGACAAAGGAAGTTACCCACTAATACGATCAATGTTTGAATCAGCAAAATTCCTTTTATTATATTGATCAGGCCTTAAAATAATTAAGCCTCACAAAAATGCTTTCAAGATTAAAGAGTAGAGGAGAATATTCTATTTGAAAGTGAAGGCCACAGCCCTTCTGAAAGAAGTTTGGAAGGACAGAAAAAACAGCATACACAAACCCTACCCCATACCATGACTCTTTAAAATACATAAACATTAGCTGGAGCAGCTCTTTTTCCATTTTTGAGATATTTACATCACAGCATCAGAGATTTTGGCCACTGCTGAAGACATTTCTTCCTTTTCATTACTGTGGATGAATATCAAATATAACATATTAAACTGCAAAATTATCGTCAACCTTACCATTCTTCTGCTTCTGTCCACATGTACCTTACTTCATTTCAAAGGAGTTAAGTAGCACCAATCCATTTCAAAAACAGAGAGAGGCAACAAATTTTGCATTTGAATGGAAGTTTATTCATCACCCAAGCGTTGTGTGAAGAAAACTGGAGCTAGAAGCTCAGTTGGCAGAATTGAAAAAAAAAAAACAGAAAACATAGATGGAATAAACCTTTTAACATGGAAAATAATGTCCAAAATAACAAAACACCGATGTAAGAGTTTTTATGCATTTGTGCTGGGAAAATTGAAATATTAAATACTGTGATCTTTCAGGAAAAGCAATGCTGAACAATGAACTCCTTCTGCTCTTGATGCCCAGGACACCCCAAAATTTGGTTTTTTTGTTGAACACATAATAACATTTTTAAACAGCACCTGAAACAGTATCCAAAGTCTCCTTCACAATCTCATAGCAATCTCCTTCACAGCTCATAGACATCTGTGATTTTGCAGATGAAAGCTTCTGTTTAAAACACCAGTTTGTGTGTTCCAGACAGGTAGCAAAAGGAAGGAGAGAGTTAGAAAAGAACCATAAGGGAAGGAAACCAAGACAGATGAAAAAAAAATATCAAAGAAAGGAAGACAAAACGGCAGAAAATATTTTCCCCCAGAATGAGAGGAAAAATTTTATTAACACCTAAAGGAGAATCTAAACCCTGCCTGTAATTGTTACAGATGGTGAAGCATCCAGAGAGGATAATTCATTCCACACAGACAGACTGACTCAAGACGAGATCTTTGGTTTTGTGGAGTCCCAGGTCCCTCGTCAAGTGTAATCCACTCTAGATGACTTGCACAGAGTTCTCTTCATTCCAGGAGTCAAAAGTTCAAACTTCAACAGTTTTTAAAAAAGCAGTTCAGCAGCAGCAAACAGAATACTGCGTGTTCCCTCTGTGCTCCATTCTCCACCACCAGATTTCATTTGCTGAAGAGCAATGTTTGGACTATTTCACAAAATAATACGCAATAAGAGCCAGCATTGTCCAGGATGTTTAATCAAAGCTTGATCATCTTTGTTTTTCTTGTTAAAGGTAAGTTTTTAAAAATAATTTGTTAAAAATACGTTTTACTGTAGATATGTGCACATATTTTATTTTCATATGCATACATATATTAAATATTCACACCTTATGATCCTGACAGGGGTGGAGACACAGAACCTGCTTCATTTAGTGATTATGATGATGCTACAAAAGATTGTAAACTGAAATTTCAGAAGAGAAATTTTGGAAGCTCCTGAGTGCAGACAAATGATCCGATAATGTTTCCCCCCCTTAAATGTCTTATCAGAGCATAAAGGATAAACTTATTTAGAAGAAGCTGCATCTTCTCCAGAGACAAAAATATGAAGGCCTTTTTTAAGTTACCATATTCGATCACAAGTTTTATTCCTGAATTAATATATTGTCACTAGCGGGAAACAATTTAAAACTAAAGTATTTCACATTTTCTTTCACAGATAACTCCCAAAATCTTCTTTACAGGAAAAAAATATGAGATGAATTAGATGGCTTCAATCATAAAACTACTGCTGGTGAGGGCATTTAAATCCTTTGATAAGCCCTCTCCACCAGAGTTGATAGTGTACCACTTTTAAAGCTTCAATCTTTATTGCTTCTCCACAGCCAGGCATGAAAATAAAAGACTTGGAAGGCTGCTAATGAACAACTTCAGACCAGCAGCATCTCTCCCAAGCCAGAGAAGTTCTAATTTAGTTCTCAAAGAGCAAGGAGGGTGAAAACTGATGGAAGGGAATAGCCTGGCTCTGAGCTTCAGCAGGAAGTGCTCCCAAAGCATTCCACATTTCCTCTGTTCCTGTTCTTTCCTCTCTCTTAAGGAAACCATTTGTCTCGTGGAATGTTTTCACCCTTCTCTAAACTGTCTATACATTTTCTACCTCTCTGAATCCCTACTTCAATTTTTATTGAAGCCTCCAAACAAAGCACCCACCTAGTGTGCCATATCTGCGCGTTTGGCACAAATAAAAAAATCCTAACAACCTCCCCATGAAATATAAAAAACCAGTTCGGATAAAAGTGTCCCTTTCTGCTCAGAGACAGATAAAGTGTTCCTTCCTGCAGAACCTCCTCTCAGTTACCACCGTGACACAACCTCCAGGGAAGAGAAAGACAGAAATGACCAAGAGAAGGACAGAGGTTCCCTCAGCTGTGCTCTGCCCAGCAGCTTTAGCTCTGCCATCCAGCCCCTGCACAGGGTCAGGGATTCTGATTTCTGGAGCTCTCCTTTTGGCACAACCTGTGTTTGATTCAGTGCTGGGAGAATTTATGGCTGGTTCTGGCATTCACTCCTTTGTCCTTTGCAAGCACTGAAACAGAATTCACTTAATGTCTTAGCACTCCAATTTATTTGTTGGTAAATCAGTGCTGCTACTGAGCAGATGTCCACATCACTGACCTTTGTTGCTTATAAATTTCTTATTCTTACCATAACCATTTCTGAAATCTTCATCTTTCACCTTTATTTTCTGCATTTTTATTCTCCCTTTGAATCCCCTGAGTCTACAATATTATTAAATCTTCTTTGCTCACTCTTTTTTTGCCATTCATTTGATTTTTTAAATTTTTTTGTATTCGCACACGTACATAATTTATTATTTACCCAGCTCAACTAGAAACCCCAGAGCATGGCCATATAACGATCAAGAGTAAAGGGTAAAATATGTTTTAATCATAACTTTAATTTGATTCTGGTCAAAGAGGTTTACACTCAATAATCCTGTTGTATTCCAATCCAGCACACTGCAGGCTGTTTTAGTGCCTCGAAGAAGAAACATTTAAATAGAAGAAACATTTTAAATAGAAGAAACATTTCAGTTTTATATGTAAGTTGAAACGCAGTGATGAACTGAGAATTGAGTCTATGGCATTATGAAAAATACAAATAAAATTTTACAGTTACCACTGCCAGGCTGATCCTGAGCTGTGTAGATCTATAGCAACAGTGACCTACCTTTATAACGCACAGTTCTTCTCTCATTCACTGGTAAATGTTTGTCTTGTGTTATTTGAATACATTTCTGCCATAAAAAAAACATGATCTGCAAGAGCAATTTCTTCGCTGGTTATTCCTTCTTTCCATACTGATGTTTCTTTATGTCCTATTAGATCATCTCCACAAAGAAATTCAGAGATAAATCTTCTCCCAGAGTCCCATTTTATTGACACACACTTCCCTCAGCTCTGATTGCACATGCTAGTTCCACTGCTGCGTTTTTTATTATTTTTCACTTTAGGCCTTGTTACATTCAGAACTTGCCTTGCATACCAATCACCCAATAGCTGCACACTGAAAAGATTCCAAGCATCAGAATTTTTCCAATATCCACTGTCAGAAAGGCCTGAAAATTGTTGCAGAACCTCAAGCTTCAAGTGCAATCCAACAGAATGTGGGGGCAGACTTTCTGTCCCTGGCTCTTTTTCTCAAAGGGATTTTCACCACCAACTTGCCTGTGTTTTAAAATGAAATAGCAAAAGATAAAAAAATATCATAAACTTCATGCACAGAGGATCCAAAGCGTGAGCAGTGACTGGCACCAATGCTTTTACAATTATTATCATGAAGAGAAAAGCACTGGTTAGCAAAAAATAGAACTTTACCCATAGGGGCAAGAACATCAGTCTGATGCTTTTCAAGAAGCTCAGTGCCCTTTGTGCTTCCACCGAAAAGATAAAAGATGTAAACAACCTTATAACCAGGTAGGAGAAACTGCATTAAATGACACAATTTGTGTAGATACACCTTTATACAATCCACCTGAATCAGAGCCACCTGCTGTGGGACATCACAAAAGCTTTCTGGTAGAATTTCCATTTTTTGCAATTCTGCTTTAAGTTCAGTATTCACAAGAGGCAGCAGCTGAACTGAACACAGGCTCAGACAAGCAGCACAACCACTTTTACATCCAGCATAATTACACACAGTAGCCTGTGTCAAGACCTTGAGAGTCAGGACTGGTGTTTTCCCTGACCTTGTTTATTCTTATTTATTACTGACTTAAGTAACACCAAAAATATTTCAGAGAAACTTAATAATTTAGCATTGTCTTTTGTATTGGCATAATGGCAGCAAGATGAATTTTAAGTTGAAATCAAATAGCTGCCCCTCTACTCCCCCTAAAAAGATAAAAAATGCATTTCTTTTCCTTTGTCTCTCCCACTGCAGAGGATTGTCTTGCCCTGACAAGAATCATCTATTCCAGAAACGTATCTTCAGTTTCTACAGAGATGATGAGTGTTTGAATGACTGCAAAAATATCTGATCGGGAATTTTTATTTTCTTCTTTTGCATAATGCAATGTGTACTCGTGGATAATATATACTGTTTGTGTATATTACTTGATTTTTTTTTTTGCAAATATTATGATAGTGGGGTAAGCATAATGTAACAAAATACATAGCTATAAAAATTCTTTCTGCAGAATATATAATGTTATACTGAAGACATGATTAAAAGAAGCAAAAGGAATTTGGATTCAGGCTAAAAGATTTTGTTTTGTTTCCCTAACCACATGTCAGTTAACTGGATTCTTCTCACTGGCTAAAGAAAAAAGACTATTAATAAAAAAGACATGAATTGGGAAGAAAATAGCAAATATGAGCTTGGTTCACAAAGCCTGAAGGGCAATTAAGGATCAGATTTTACTCATCTGCTACAGACAGGGGGTTAAGGCTCAGAATTCAGAGCCAGGAGATCGATGCTCCTATTTCTCTACACCCTCAGTTTCAATAAAATTGGTTCAGTGAATGCCACTGAACTTGTGGGACTTATTATTTTACATTTCTTTAAATGAGGAATGTTACTTTTTAATGAGGAAACTTTTTTGAGCAGTAGTTAACACATACACTGTATGTTTATCTGGTAAACCACATGTGCAGCTTGATGTGTTACAGAGTTAATCATTGGTTATTATTATTATTGTTCATCATTGGTTATTATTATGGAATTATCATTCATTATAATTGCCACCTTGCTGAATTTATTCCACTACCTGAGATGTACAAATACATTAGATCAAAATATTTGGCTGAATGTGGGGCACTGCTGGGAGTGAGAACCTCAGCAAACTAACAGTGTTATTCATAAACTAACAGTGTTATTCATAAACTAACAGTGTTATTCATAAACTAACAGTGTTATTCATAAACTAACAGTGTTATTCATAAACTAACAGTGTTATTCATAAATGTACAAACTTACAGCACAACTTACTTATAGACATAAAAATTAAATTAATTGTAAAAAATCAGTCCAAAAATTTACCACAGAAAGCACTTAGGCGATGCTCATTTCCAGCTTCTCCTTAAATAAAACATCTTACCAGCAGTTTAATCTCACTGATAATTAGAATCACAGAATCATTAAGGTTGGAAAAGATCTCTAGGGTCATTGCATTCCCCAAATGGATCCTAATTTCTCAGGAAGGCTCTGTAAAAGGAAAAATAAATTATTTTCTTCCAGTCAAAACCACTCATTTCTTTGACTTCCATAATTTTTGTTACACAGCATGTACTAATCCAAACACCCTCATCCCTGATATCCACTGTCTGCAATTTATGAAGTTCTGTGCAATTAGAAAACTCTCAGTATGATTGCATAGAAAGCATACAGGGGAGTCCACAAATCCTTTACATGACCTCTGAATAAAACATGGTGAAAAAGAAAAGAAAAGAAAGAGGAGAAGAGAAGAGAAGAGAAGAGAAGAGAAGAGAAGAGAAGAGAAGAGAAGAGAAGAGAAGAGAAGAGAATAAAATAGAAAAATTAAATTATATTAAATTTAGGGAAAAAAAAAAAAGAAAAACAAAAGAAAAAAAATTCAAGCCATTCTCTTTGAACAAAGTAAAAGGATTTGTACAAAAGGACCTGGCAGCCCTGGGCAGCCAAGCAGGTGAGGAGAGGGTGGTGCTGGGAGCATCTGAGGGGGATTTCAATGGTTCCATGGCAAGGAAAGGCACAAGGAGATAATTTCAGCCCCAGTCTTGTTAATTCAGCAGGGTAAGGTTTTCAGTTTTGGTCTTGATGTGCCCAAAAGAGATGTGCCCACAGAGTTCAATCCTCTGAACTTCCAGGAGCTCCCTCCTGCTGCAGGGAGAAAATCCATGCAGCCAAAGCTCAGCTGGACCTGAAGCTGTCCAGAACTGCAGGGGACAATTAAAAGTGTTTTTTTTCCAATGTATTAATGGCAATAGGCGGAGAAAAAATAATAACATCCCATTACTAGAGGAGAATGGTCACCTTAAAAACTGGCAGGGGTGTTTAACACATTCTTATCCTTCAACAGCTCCCACCAAAGTTATAGATTTTCCAGTGCATCTTGCACCATCATTCTTTTTTTACATTGTATCTGAAAGGTGGGTCTATATGGAAGTAGCCAACTTAATTAGCTCATCGACCATCTGCATTCCTGTTCAGTCACAAAAGTCATTTCCTACCCAGCTGGCAGCCAAGAGCTAAACTTTTCACCAGAAAATCATGAAACGTTTTTGCAAACTAAGCAAGGAGACTGCAAGAGTATTTTAATGCGTAATTATATGTCAGCTAAACTCCCAGAAGCTGCAGAAACACACAACAACCTCGACTCATGTCAGGTTCTCAATAATCTGCTGCCAAATCGTGCTAAAGTGGCATTAAAACATCAAAAGGTAGAACTGTCAGGATAAGCAGCACTCACACTCAGAGGCCTAAATCTGGATTAGAGTGCTATTTACCAGAAAGTGGATTTGCAGAGTGAGCACACAACATTTTCACCTCCTAGTTTCAATGCGAGCTCACTATTCATTTGTCAGATATAGGGCTTAAAGGAAAAAGCTCAAAGGAAAAAGATCCAAAACATTTTAAGAAATGAAAGTATTTAAAATGAAGTTTTAAGGTTTAAAAAATCTGTATCTCTCACATTTTAGGCCCTTGTCTAGTCAGCAATAGCAGCAGCAAACCCCGATGTGCATTTCTTCTCTCAGAAGTGAGAATGTGGGTATTCCATTCATTCATAAAAATAAAATCTCCTTCATACCATGGCTGGAAAAAGGTTAAGTTTTCATTGTTTTGATGTTTGGCATCAGACCTGATCTAACATCACTTCCACAGCTCCTGTATTCTCCAGCCCAAATGTATGCTCAGTGGAAATGGCCATTAAATGGATTTCTCAACAAATTAAGAAAAAAAACTAAAAACCTCAACTCTCCCTTTCCCCTCCCTGCCATCCATTCAAATAACCAAAACACCATGCAACAGATATTAAAAAAAAATACCAGATTTTGCAGGTGAGGAGGCAGGGAAATGTAGAAATCTATTTGTGGCATTTTGTGCTTCCATTCCACCCTGGCACACTTCACTCTGGAGCTGTTCCTTATCTCTCAGGCACGGCTGTTCTGCAGCTACAGCATTTCTCAAAACAGCTTGGCACTTCCAACACTTCCTCTCTCCCCTGTAAACAGTTGTTTGGGGTTTTTTTTGTGATATTTTAAATTGTGCACCCTTTAGCTATGAAATGGTAGCTTGTTATTCTGATCTGGGAAGAGATACTGAAACATTAAGGTTTCTTAAGGGGAAAAAATTCCTTTTTAGTCAGCTGTGCCTGTGATTTCTGCACTTTCCCCACAGACACCGCAGCAATTTATGTACACAGGTGCAATGTAGTTGATTTTATTAGTGGCTGCAAATGACATTTAAATTGCATCTGTTAACCCAGTTGTCACCTAGGTACAAAAACATTTCCTTTTGTATAATAACAAAAGGGACTCCATCGGTAGGAAATCAGTGCAATTTCTTGACAATGAGGACTATCACATTAATCCAATTTGTTTTGGAGCTGGCCATGGATACAGATTCACTCCCAAGTTTAATGGTGATGTGAAAATAGTTTGTAAATTACTAAGAGATACGGATTAGAGGAGATACATGACATGATTTTTTTTATGCCAATGCTAGTGAAAATCCATTTTTTGCCTTGATCTGTGGGTTACGGCTATAGGGCAATTCATGAAAGCAGTTATGGCAGTTCTGCTAAACTACTTCAGAGATTTTCTACTTCTAAATAATTTAGACCAATATGCCCAAGCTCACAAAGTTGTATTAACCATAGCTGAGAAGACAAAACACAGACTGGAAGAGCAAGAATTCTCCATTAAAGGACAAGGTGAAATCACGACCTTTAGAATTAAAATTTTCACGTTCTTACGTTTTTGCCTAGCCCATAGAATTTTTTCAGTCACTCCTAACCAAGCTGGAAGCTGAAGTGATTAAGTCACAAGGCCTTCAGGTCCAAGATTCAAACTGGAAGAACTCAGGAAATATTTGTACTACATGTGAGGGAGAGAGGGGGATACAAACCCATTGCTGAGGAATTAGAAACAATAAAACATCTATCCAAAGAACATTGAATTTAAAACCAAGAAGAGATATGAAAGCAAGAAACCTCCAATGAATCAGCTGTTCTTCTTCCCAACTTTTAAACTATTTCAAGACTTGTCAGCTAACTGGCATTGTGTTTTCTCAAATACATGTATAAAGTTACAAATTTATAACCAAATTCTGAGTGGAAAGGGGAATAAGCAATGCCTAAGCTGATCTTACAGAGATAGGCTCCTGCTTGTGAGCTAGTTTTACAATTTTCTTCACACACCCAGTTCTGCAGAAGCATTTCTTTGACAGAACACTCTGTGGCAACGTCAATTCTATTTTTAACATGCGTTTCTTGACCGATGTGCCCACTTAGGAAAACAATCTGAGAAAAACATTGAGATGTTACAGAAGAAATCAAACCAGGTATGATTCATATAGTCGTGCTGTGAAACCTGATAATGGAATGCCATCAATGAATGTCAGAGCAGCAGAAGAGTGGAAGTCTGAGCATGGGAACAGTCAGAGGAAGATCAGCTACCGAGCCACAAATGATGTTTTAACTTGATCAGAACCAGAGGAGCTCCCAATCTTTCTCTCCTCCTTCAGTAGCATTCTGTGAGCACCACCACAGCAGCATTATCAAGCACAGACCAGACATATTTTAGAGACTGAGCTCAGAAAGGATGAGGTTTGCTGTCAGTTTGGCCATCAGGGGTTTTTCAGATGTGCTCCCACCAGGAGAGGCAGAGCCAGAGCTCGCCAGTGAACCTTTGGAGGAAAGGATTCCCTCCCAGGCACCATCTGCTCAGGAGCCTGAGGAGCTGAAGAGAGGGGGCTGATTACCCCAACAACCCCAGCTTGGGCAAAGGACATTTATTCCTTCAGCAAAACTTCAAAAGACCCGACGCAAACCACACTTCAAAAGCAATCTCAGGTCTTTTTCTCTCCCCAAAGAACACGCTTCCCTCCAGCCTTTGATAAAATTTTAACAGTTAAATAACACTGACTAAGATTTTGTCCCTTTTTAGTTTGAGTGGTAAGTGAACATCGGTCTTTCTGATGGAGGAAAAAGAGAATAGAGCTCATAATGTATTTATATTCACACTAAAACTGGCCCATGTGATACAAGAAGAAGTCATAGTGGAGTTTCCAAGGTAAATTATTTTTGCCATCTCCCAGTGAAAGCAATGATCACACAGAACCATGCATTTACTGGTTAATGAATACAAACAATGTACAAAAGCAAAAATCCATCATTGTTTCCCAACTGTATTGGCATAAGCATAAGGCAAAGGAAATAGCTCTTCCAATTAATTACCTTTCCACAATTAATATGTTAATTATCATGACCTTTGGCTGGCAGAAGTTGATTTAGATATAGGATTTAACCACATAGCACAGAGTATTTTTTTCATGGTTCAGCAACAGAGTTTCTAAAATACGTTATCTTCATTATCTGATGCTGTTAAATTAAGACTAATCTCAGATTTACAATAATAATAACAGCAATAGTAATAATAATAATAATGGCAACAATAACTACAAGGGGCAGTCATTCATTTAAACAATTATGGCAGGTCATTTGATCTGTTTTAGACTCTGGATAAAAAACTAAATTTTGAGCACTGAGCAGGGGATATGAACAATGAGTAACACACAGATGTGAAAATTCTTTGGGTCCTTTTGCTTCTTCTCATTCCAGTTCCTACCCTAGGCTGACAGGAACAAATTTTGCCACTGTTGATGGCTTTGAATACATTTTGGTTTGGAAATTTTTGGTGAAGTCTGCTTAGATATGAAAGCTTTTCCTTCTTGTTAACTATGAGCTAACAGTAGTAGTGTAACAGAGCCATTCCTACAAAACCCAGAGCAGCTGAAGAACATTGCCAGCCCTCACACTCAACTACTTTCAGGAAGGGTTTTTATTTGGCAAAACAAACAAAACAAAACGTGCCAGGAGCTTATTAGGAATGGAACATTCAGAAAGAAGCAGCAGGGTGAGTCTGTAAAGCAGTCTGCATGGATTCTGGTACACGATACACTTTACAGGAACGACTGTGCTCCTAATGCACATTTCCTTATAAACCAATGAAGTTTTGCTGAAATAGTTCCCAAGACCCAGCTTTAAAAAAAAAAACAAAAACAAAAAACCAAAACCAATAACAACCAAAAAAAACCCCAACCAACCAATTCTACAAGGTATAATACAATTATCAACTTGAGTAAGTGCAATCAGCACGCACACAGTTCACAGCCCTCCCCACCCCCAGAATATGATGCATTTACACACATCCCCACATATACTGATACTTTTTCTGCCTACAGCAATTTCCCAAAACATTGGAAAACATTTATTTTTTTTTACAGTGGGTTGATCATCTGCAACCACTGTGGATGCAGTGGAGCTGAGAAAATTTTATAAATTTTCTCGCTTCTTAATTAGGATAATGTGTCTGCTAGCTCCAGATCCTCAGCTAGAAAAGTTCTTATTTAATGGAGACTGTGAGGCTGTGCCCTTAAACTGCAGCAATTTAAATTAGCTGAGCAGAACTAAGAGCCAGAATGATTAGCTGAAAGATGTGCTGGGATTATTAAGCTGAACAGACTGTCTGAAAATTCACATCTGTCCCACAAAAACCTTGAAAGCTGAATCCTGCCTTCCACACGTTGCTTTAGGTTACCACAGTTACAGGTACTAACCACCCCATGTCATAACTTCCAAAAAAAGCATTTTTAAAGGGTTTCTTTCCCCATTGGGAGGGGAAAAAAACTCATCAACAGATGTTCTGTTATCCTTCAATCTAAGCAACAATTCTTTCATCCTCTCTTGCTCCAGTTTCTGCTCTTTTTTTGCTCAAGTTTTCCGTATTGCTGACAAATCTGGAACAGCAGGGGCAAAAAAATCTTATTAAAGATGCAAGAAGCCTGCAGCCACTCTTTATTTACAGAAAACCCGTCCATAAAATTTAAATTTAAAGTAGAGAAGGAAATAACAGACATCAGAATGGGTGACCCCAGTTTAGCAGAAGAAAAGGGACAAAACAATTTCTTCTTCCCTTCCCAAACACCCATCAACCAATAACCAAACCACTCCAGGTGGAGTGTGCAGGCAGATATAGGATATATATATATATCTATATATCTGCAGGATATCAACAAGAGAGGCAGCAGCCTGTCCAACTAGGACTTCTTTTAGACAGCTGCTTGCTTTCAAAGCCTCCATTTGCTGTGTGGAGGAGTAGCAGACAAAAGGATTTGTTTGTTGTTGTTATTTCAGCACAAAGACCTTTTTTTCTCGATGATTCAGAGCCTGGAAATTCAGGTGCAAATAGCACACAAACGCATGGCAATTATTTGAATGCAAGGAAGTTCCAGAGCATATGTTGCTTGTGTAGCTCACTTAGAAAAACACCACACTCAATTTTTAATTTATTTTTTTCATATATTGCTTTTACTGCAGCAAAATTTAGTATTCTGTGCTACGCTCTGCTTGCAGATAGAACTGAGATCATGTGGAGAGGGACAGAACCCTGGACAGAAGCTGTGATAGCTCTCAAAATGTGACCTGCAGATGGTAGAGACTGTAATAATTTCTGCAGTGCACTAGCAAGGTGCACCATCCTTTGCTGGAAGAGTTCTGCAATTACTCGTTTATAAAAGCAACCCTACTCATTTAAGCAAAAGTGTAATGGAGTTTAAAATGTGCGTTTTGGTTCAAAATAAAATTTTAGCCCTGTGTTAGTTTGTATAAATTAAATATAATTATTCATGTGCACAGTGTGAGGTTTTTTTTCTTTGTGATGGATATTATGATATCAAAACAACATTAAACAGTGGACAAGAAATTCCAATATTTTGGGGTACTATAACATACAGGTCTATATTCTTAACGCAAATGATTTTTTTAGCCATTCAGTTAATACCCAAGGATTAATGTTCAAATCTGAAAAATTACTCAAATGCCTGCTATTTTGTCTTAGTCCAAAACCCACTCTTACTGTTCAGATCTCGCTGATGTTTTTGACACTGAAGACAGCTGCTAAAGAGAAAGAAAATGTTATTTATAAATTATGTTTCAGTATGTACTTCAAACTCTCATTGCTTTTGCTGTCAACAAATGAAACTCCCTTCAAATTTAGACAGCAGCTTCATTTCACCTGCTTAATATGCAATAAGAAAGTGCAAAGTCAGTCAGGATAAGTGGGTATGGTATTATCCTATTCACAAGCATTTTATTCTGTTCAGTACTGTTCTTTATCTACACACAAATGCATTGAAGATTTGATGTTCTTACGTAGATGGATGGTTTTTAACTAGTTCCACATTAAAATTTTCTGTAGTCTGAAGAGCTGAACTAGTACTGCTCCCTACATCTGCAGGAGCAGTAGAAAGAAAAATGGAAAATAATCACACAGTCACCAATATGAGGAAAATTAATCCACAATCAGAGGTTTATGTCCAAAAGGGAGGCAGAGGAGTCCCATAACTTTAATGGTGAATAAAGGGAGAGGCCATGGGACATCATTGGTTCAATCAATGTTCATTGGTCCCAACTTGTGCAGTTCTTAGTATTTGTTTTCTTACTGGATCTGGATTTCTTCATCTCAGATGCTAATTAGGTTCTCATTCTTATCTCTCTGTTGCCAGAGCAGGTGTATCCAGCCCTCTCAGGGGTGAAGTTTGGAGTTAATAATCGTTATCTCTTGTGCTACTCCCAGTCTGCTGAGATGGAAAGTTCATCACACCTCACCTGGTGGAACCATGCCCTGGAAAGAAACTTCAAATTCCTTTTCCCAGGACAACAGCGAACCAAATCCCTGACTAGAGTTCCATAAAATTTTTCAACTCGTATATTTTCAACAGAACCAGGAGCAGAATTGACACGAATTCAAGGAGGGATGATCTGCTCACCGACTTGGCTTTAATCTCCAGGTCTGGGTGAGCCCTTCCAAACGCACCCAGAGTTCCCAGCAGAGGGATGTGCGGGAGGATTAGGGGCTCAATTAGCACTCTAATCCCGATGGAGCCGAGTTCTTAACGCGTGTTTATCTTAAAACACAGCGAGATTTACAGCAGCTTACTCAGACCTCCTGAAGGGAAATAAAGGAATGACACAATTGACCCTCCTGCATTAGCCAGGGCTGACATCCTCTGCCCCCGGTGGGATCAGCCTTCACATCCTTATCCCTGTGAAAAATCAGGGTTTTGTTTTCTTTTTTTTTCTTNTTTTTTTTTTTTTTTTTTTTTTTTTTTTTTTTTGTTTTTTTTTTTTTTGTTTTTTTTTTTTTGGTAGGTTTTTTTTTGGTTTTTTTTGTTAAAATTTCAAACTTTAATAAAGGACAATAGGGGATAAAGACAATAAAGATACAGCGTTGGGTGTGGCTTTTAGTTAAAAAGCACACCTGTTATTGAAGCAGACATTTTAAATATTATTTGTATGGCACTAGTTTAATGCTTATTCATAGGCATTCATGTATATTTAAACTTCTTAAAAAATTCGTTTGTATGTTTTAGGAACTGTTTGGCTTTTCTCTGGTCTTGCTTTTCTAGAGCATGCGTGTTTTTTAGCTGCAGTTTTGTCTGTTATTGCTTTTAGTTTGAGCTTTATTTTGTGGTTTTTTAGATGTGGATAGCTGACATATCAGTAGTAGGGGGTTTTGTACTGATTTTTGGATGTTATTTAGTTATATTTAGGTAGTTCGGTTATTGTAAGCAAAACTAGAAATCTTTTAAAATAATTATATCAGTTATTTCACTACTCAATCTAAATTTAATTAGTAACAGAAATAAAGGCATTAATTATTGTTACACAACTATATTTTTATAACGAGGCTGCTTTTTTAAGCACTAAAACTATACACACAGCTATTTTAATATTTGCAAAAAGCCAACACCGTAACATGTATTTATCACATCCCCACGAGGCTTTCAGACCTCTGCAAACGGGAGAAATTGCAGTTTGTGCTGCTGCTGAGCTGTGTGTGCATCACACAAGAGAAGCAAATCTCATGGATTGTTCACCAATTAAGAAATAACATAAACGACCATAATTTCACACAGTGCAGAGGTATCGATTAATTCAGGGTGGCTGCTGAACTATATTCCGTGTAAAAATAAATTATAATGTAAATTCACCTAAAATATTCACTGCAGACCCAGCAGTTGAGCTATTCCAATTGTGTCCAGAAGAAAACAAGGACTAATTTGATAATTAATAGAAATCAATTAACACTTCCTCAGTGAGAATTTACTCTCAGGTCAAAATCTTCTTTGGACAAAAGCAGAAATTTGTCTCCTGTGCATCTGTGCAAGAACATGGATGAAAATTTGCCAGGAGAAGGCATTTCTGTAGAGCACAGAGATGCTATAAACAAATAAACAAGTTTAATAAAACAAGGTTTTACAATAAACAAATTTCAAGGTTTCAGTTATGGCATGGAACAAACATGTTTTGAGGTAAATGCACTTCCTATTAGAATCAAGAGAAAAATACCTTTAATTTCAGAAGCCCCTGGATTTGATCCTACAGGAGTTAGATACATATTTGCTAATAAAAATGTACTTTCAGAAATTTAATTAGATACACTTGATCATATAAAAATTTAAATTAATATTTGATTATAAAATAAATGCTGCTGGTTTTTCTTTCTTTTTTCCCCTCAGCCAAAAGGACAATGATTCTATCCTGAGCTGAAATACCACCTCTGCAGTTTCTGCAAGATGATTTCTGATTCAGCACTGCTTCAATAACTAAACCAGACAGAATCAGTGTCTTAAAAGGTCAGCTCCCAGTGCCATGACTTTCTCCAAAGCACAAGGCTAACATTTTAAAAATTTAAGGACTTGAGAAGAATTTCAAGTCCTAAATTTAAGAATTTAAGGAACTAAAGTGAGAGATGGGGAAATTTTATCGGTGTTCCCAAGGGTCAAAGCACGCCAGGCCTATTTCTCTAAAGTGAAAGTGAATGGAGGAAAATTTAATGGTGCAAAAGAACCTCCTCAAGACCACTTAGCATATTTTTATCAAATCTTGCCAAGTGTGCAGGATTTGCAGCACAGGCAATGTGAAACTGTACCACCTCTGGGAATTTGGAGACTTTTTTTGTCTGAAAGGAGCATCTCTGGTCGTAAATTCACTGCTGGAGATGTGTGAAAAGGATGATATATCAGAGAATCACTGAATCACTGAATATGCCCCCTGCTCAGTTACAGATTTTGGTTTAAACCAGACAAAAACAGTGTATTTTATTTTACCAGCAGTACCAGAGTGGTGCATGTCTGGGTACTGCAGACACAACGTCAGGGGATTGAAAAAGGAATGAAGCAATTTCTTGGGCAGCGTGTTCCAAAATGGATGTTAAAAAACATCTGATTTGGGATGTTTGAGTGGAAACAACTAATGCAAAAACTGTGAGTGTTTGAACCATAAAAAGACCCAGCTTGCACACAAAATCACTTCTGTCTGGGCAGAGTGTGCTGTTTCCACTGCTGGACACAGTACTGGACTCCACGGACCACAGGCAGATTAATTTGCCTGTTTGTTTGTTTTTTGTGGGGTTTTTGCTTTGTTGTTTAGACAGTGAGATGGAGAATAATCACCTCAAATAATAGTTTAATAACACCAGGTTTCTAGGGGGCATTTTTGATAGTGACTCAAAAACAAGCAATTTATAAAAATTGTGCCGGTTTTAAAACAGCTATGATTGCCAAACCCAAATAACCAATTATTGTGAAAATTCCAGAATAGATGTTTAGCCTATATAATATATAATAACCATATGAAAAAAAGCAGAGATTTGATGATTTATGATCTTATCTTATTGACCTTGAAAATTGAAAATTGACCATGACACCAAAATTTAGACTAACTGTCTCAGAATGCCTGCACCTCATGACACTGCACTTCACATTTTCTACTCATAATAAATATTTCTATTCATCCTCCTTTTGTTTATTTCAAAATAAAATCCATCCTTTATTGTTTATTTCAAGGAAAGAAGGACAGGAAGGACTTTCCTGTCCTTCTTTCCTTGAAATAAACAATATGCTAAAATAACAAAGGAAATTGAGGTTTAATACGTGCTCTCCTAGGCTGTGCAGTAATTTCACAGTGAAACTGATAGCAACATTCATGATATGGTAGGAAAGAGCAGCGATTAATTTTGTATCCAGCCAAAGATTATGTATTTCTCATTCAAGGAGAGGTTCTCTTGCATTCTTGGACTGCAGCATTCTTTTATTTTAAGAACAAATTGTGTTTTTCATAAGCCAGGAGTAACTGTTACTACAAAAACAACCAGGCACACAATCCAACCCTTCCTGAGGGCCAGTGACACAAACTGCATTGATTTTGGCAGGAATTCTATTTCCATCACCTCATTAGGAATGAGGTAAAGAGATAATGAGCGTTGTGTTTTATTAGTGGTGATTAGCTGTTGAGTTGGCAGAGCACATCCAGGTGTCCAAGTCAGAGGAGAGGGAATAATTTCATCAACAGTTGCCATCCATTGTTGTGCTGAAGAAAGGATGCATTGTCCTCTCTGCCTCTCTGCACCACTCAAACAACAAAAAAATTAATGAATTCAGACCACAGAGGAATGTGCCAGGAATCAACTGATGCAGAAGGTTCGTGTGTACAGATTCTCCTAATAAGAATATTTGTCAGAGAAACAGGCCAGGTGCTTCAGTGTATGGAATACATGTTTTTTTCCTATTAGTATATATGTTTTATGAACTCCTGTGGCAGATGGCTTTGTCACAGGAAAGTGTTTGTTCTCATCAGATGTCGGATCTGGTTATACATAAGATATAACATTTTTAATTTTAGCATTCAATTTTCATTCCACTTAACATGACAAATAAAATACATCTTTAAGCACACAATGGTTTTACGTTTTAACCTAATGTACCATCTTGGATTGGAAGTTGGAAACAAACTGTCAGAGGCATTCATTTGCAGCAATTAAATTGTCTGCACACTCAGATGAGGAGTAGATTGACCAGTGCCTTGAAGTTTTGCATTCTACCAAAAAATTGTGCTCCTTGTCTAAGCCTGCTACAAAACCCTCTGCCTTAATCACAGAAAATTTTTTCCTTCAAAATTAAATCATTGGATGATTAAAAAATTACAGATTACCCGGTGCTATCTCATTCTATGATGTAGTGTAGATTAAGCTGTTGGTGACAAAGGTGGCCACAGAACCCTCCATTTAGCAGTAAAGCAATTTCACAAAGTGCAAACAACAATTCTCGCTGCTTTCGACATGAACTGAGTCCTGTTGGAGTGGGACAGACCCAACCATGCCACAGCCCCTCAGGGATGCAGGTGAACCTCAAAGAGAACATTGCAAAGCACAATTCCCAGCTGCCATGCCCTAATCCCTTCGCACTAAGCTCTACTGGCCAAAGTGGAAAAGTCCTCTTATGACGTCAGCGGGAGCTTTGCCAAAGACTTGAGGAAAAGCAGGGTTTTAATCAGCTTTGGAACGCGTTATGAAAGTGTGCCCTGGGTGTAATAAAGTGTTTCATTAATGCACAGCACACTGCAGAATGCCTGTGTGTAAATTAGGATTATTGCGAGTGTGAGCAATGGAGATTTCACCGTGCTCTGGTGCTGAGGGTCTCCAAATCCTCCCAAAACTCCAATTTCTTCTGGAAGAACTCCTTAGCAGGTACACGATCAAAACTTCTGGTCATAAACAGCTGAGAAACAGAAAGAGAAATACACAGAATGAGAAAATGATAGATGTGTTTTTCAAATGCTCTGGCAACCAGCAAATGACTGATGACAGAGGAAATAGCGTAACGGATATTAAATATTCTTTAGAACAATATTAAAAATAAATTTAAAAGAACTCACAGAATGAAAGTCAATGCATAAAAGGAAGAAGACATTTATTTTTTTGACCCTGCTTGAATTGTCTTTATTATACTGAAATTGATACAAAACTGCTGTGATTGTATACGTACAGGGGTTCACCATTTTTCCAGCAACAGCTTATGGAAAAAGTT
Organism: Malurus elegans; assembly: GCA_013397995.1. Classification (NCBI taxonomy): domain Eukaryota; kingdom Metazoa; phylum Chordata; class Aves; order Passeriformes; family Maluridae; genus Malurus; species Malurus elegans. The sequence goes on from VZRP01010386.1 coordinate 116,916, forward strand.
GGAAAGAGCTACATAAATGACTGTCCATCAGGACATGAAGTGAAAGACTGAAGGAATATATTTACATGAGAAAAGAGATAATTACTGTTTTTCACAGATCATAATTCATAGTTAATTAATTGGAGTAGACACTCCATGTCCTGAAAATATTTCTTTAAAATAGCAAAGGTATGCACTATGAAGCAACATTTGATGTAAATGCTAAACTAATGAAGTTAAAAATTAACTTAAGCCTTTTTTTGTATAAGACATACTAAATTTTGAAATAATTTGTCTGGTTTTCTTATAACTGCATTTTAAAATTAAGATTTAAAATTAAGATAGGGAGTATTCTGATTTTACTAAAATTATAGAAAAAATGACAAAGTAAAAGGAAAGCAGAATTTGGGTGATGATCTTTGTTAAATGGCATCTTAAAACTAGTAACTTTTTTTTCCCTGAGAATCAGTATCAGAATTGGGTTTTTTAGCAACACTGGAAGCGAACAAAATCTAATCTAATTATTTATATCATGACTTTCAATAAAACTTCAGCATGCTTCTTATCATAATTAAGAGCCAAAACCAAGCATGAATTACTCTGCTGCCTCAGGAAAGAAATAATCCCAGTAGAAGAAAATCAATTTTCCCCAAAGGTAGATAGAGTAGGTGGAGATGTGTAAAAAGAGAAGTCTTCATATTTTTTAGTTGGAACAAGTAAAATAATATATAATTACTTTTCCTAGTAAAATAATATACAAATATTTGTCCTAGAATATAAAGCTGCTTTGTAGGAATTGGCTGTTAGTCAATCATATAATTTGGAAGACATCCATTTATGCTTCAAGAGTTGTTCTGAGAGCTCAACCAAAGACTCTTCTTGGGGCCCCTGTGCATTGTTCTTTTATTGGGTTGTTGTTTTTTTTTTCCCAGAAAGTGACACTGAAAATTTACTTGTCACGCCAATGTTCAACATGATGAATTTCTCTTTATTTATCTGCAGATAAATGATGTTGGATTATGGAGGGCTGTGAAGTTGTTTAAGGGACTGGAGGATCTGGAGTTATGCTGAGAGAGCTGGAGCTGTGAAACCTTGAGAAAACCAAACTGAGAGGGGTTGGAAAGGTGAAACTTTGAGTAATGACTCCAAGGTGTGGCCGTAAGTACAGCGTTCCAGGTTAATTACAGATGGACCTGAAGTGTTCCAATTAAATCTTGACTTTTCAATAAAAATGAACTGTCAGCTTGGAAGCAGTTAAATTGGACTACTATGGGAGGGTTCAAAATTAATATTAAAAATTAATAACTTCCTCAGGCTACTGTACTTGCTCAGCTCGTTGCAATTCAGTGTCATAAGCCTTTCTGAGCTCCAACAAAAAAAAAAACCCCCACCCCAACAACTTGTTAAAGGGGTTATTAAAAGCCAAGAAAAAAAGGGGTAACCCAAAAAATGGTTTTGGGGTTTTTGGGTTTTTTTTTTTTGTTTGTTTGCTTTTTTTTCTGTGTTTTGTCGTTGTTGTTGTTTTGTTTTGTTTTGTTTTCTTTACTTTTATTTTTTGGGCCTCAGAAGAAGAGGTTTTGATCACATAAGCCAACAAGACAAAAATACCACCATTCATAAAACTCTGTTCATGACCTTCCTTTGCCCTCTGGTGTATTCTCATTAAAACTATATGGACAGCTCAAACTGCCCCTAGTTTAAATGGGATGAATTTCTGTGCATAAAAAGTGGAGAGTTTTCAACCTGCTCCTTAAAAAAAGAGGAGTCTTTCATCTCTAGAAATAGGATCCCGGTGCAAAACTCTTAAATATATTTTAAACAATGAATAAACTGAAAATATTCATACATTAATAACGTGCTTTTTTTTCTCCTATACCTTTTTGAAGTTGTCAAATTGTCATTTACCTTGTAAAGCTGTATTCTTAATTTAACTGTGTGAATGGTGAAGAAGATAATTGGCCAAAAGTCTGCGCAAAAGAAAAAAAACCTATTCCTGTTTCCTTCATGTTATGGATTCATAAAGAAAAAAGAGATAAAATTTTATCAAAAATATGTTAATGCTTGAAACAGAAATTCTTACAAAGTAATGTTCAAGCTAAAAAAATGTGATTTTATAAATTAATCTTTTTAATATAAAAGAGGAATGGATAAAATTTTATGAATTACAACTTTTCCCACAAAAACTTTATGCAAATGAATGAACTAGAAGTTCCTGTTAAAATTAGAAGCAAAACAGAATTTATGTACTTATCCCTTTTACCAGCTCTCTAGAGACAAGTCAACTGACCTTTCACATTTTCCAGGCTGACAAACCATCCAATAACGTGGAAAAGCAGTTCATATGAGAGGAACAGTTCTGAGATTTGGTGATTTTTTTTTCCCTCAGTTACCTATCAATACTGTCTGTGTAAATATTGGTATTACTCAAATGGACCTTTCTTAAGCTATATGAAGAAGTGGTATTTGGTGTACACAGTCTTCCAGGAATTGGTTACAGTCAGAAAACAATCTAAATGGAAATTCAGACTAAAGAAAAATGACCTCTTTTTGCTTTCTAGTATGTAATGTGCCTGAATCCAGACAACCACTTGATACATGTACTATTCCAAGTAAGATTAGAAGGACATGGAAGGAAAAATTGCATTTAAAAAATGCCTCCTAAAAGCTTTTAATAGGAGTTTGAGCGCTGGCATTCAACAAACAGGTACATTTCCCAACTTGGGAAATATTATATACTAAAAGGAAGGAAGAAAATGTAATCATTGGTGACAAGATTAGAAATATTGATGGGATCTCCCCCAAAGCAGAGGTGATTACCAGAGGTGGGTTGAGTAAAGCCCATGAAAACCCTATTTTTATAAATACCTATCTTGGTGGGAGATGTAAACACTAATTTGGAGGTGTAGGCACTGCCATACAAACCAGGTCAGATCAAAATCTCTTCTGAGGTTTTTTCCATTAAGCGTGTCAGGTGAATATGCCAAAAAAATGAAGCAGTTCTGAACACTGGAAATTTCTCCTGCTAGGATAAGGTCTTTGCTAAGCCCCATCAAACAGCAGTTGATTTGTATTCCTGCTGGAATTTTATGCATTTCTTGAAGATAATGTTAAGTATGGAACCAGGGATGCATTTCACTCTCATTTTCTAAATGTAGCAGATTAACGATCAAAAAATCTGAAAATGTCTGTTTTTTTCACCAGAGAGCATACACAAGAGACCAGGTGCTGAAATCCTTTGCATATCTACATTATTTCAGAGCCTTATCTCCCCATGAAATCCAAACCTAAGCAAAGCTAATAAATAAAGTATCATTATGCAACCAATACAAAACCTGACAGAAATAATAACCCCATTAGAGTACAAAAAAATCCTCCCAGAATATATCAGGCGTGGGTGGGTCATAAAATAATTGAGATTAAAAGGCCCCTCTCTGTGTGCCTCTATTCATTACAGAAGAGGCCTAAAAGCAAGATTAGATTAGATATTTTGTATTTTTCCATTATTGAAGCCATGCAGGACAAATGGTGACTTCTGCATCAGTTTCAGAAGTGACTTAAGGAAAATCCTACGGAGAAATGAATCCCAGACTTGGAAGCATCTAATTGATTTATGGAAATGTAAGGAAACTGTAAAATGGCTCAGCCATTACAACTCAGCACAAAGCAATGCCTGACACCAGCTCAGCCACAGCTACTGAGGAATCTGCTTTAAGAAATTAATAAATATTTTCCAGTTCTGCAGTATTTTTCCTTGCAAAATCTTAGACACTATTAATATAGAATAATTATGACAGCAATAATACCCAAAGGTTGGTAGGCTTTGCTGTTTCTCTGGGTGACAGCTTGTTTAGATACACTGAAAATTTATTTCCTTACCAGAACTGCATTCATCCTTCCTACAATCACCTTTCCCATCTGTGTTGGTTTGGCTTGGCCCAGTTTTTGGAACTGGGAGGGCCAAAAATATGCAAAATAAGCTCCTGTGAGAAGTTTCTGGAGGCTTCCACCATGTCCAGCAGAGCCTCTAAACATTTCCATCCCATTCAGCGTTGAATGAATTCTGTATTTGGATTATCTTTCTGAAAGGCACTGGAGGAAGATGGATGGCGTTCATTTTCCTCACAAAATGTGGTGCATTTTTGCAGAGTACACTGTATTTTCTGTTTGGCTGTACTGTAAAGACAACCTCCACAGGAAAAAAGGTTCAATTTGTGGAATGTTCTTCAACATCTCTCTATGGAGAGGTGGAAGGAGGGAGTTCTTTGATCTCCAGCTGAAAAAAGAAATACTTTACAAAATAGGAACTTCAGCATCCAAGGCTGCTACACAGAACTCTTCAGAGTCAGTAATTGTTGGCTTTACACAAAACCAGGAAGCATTTGAAGCACCTTTGGTTGTGGACATTTTATTCATTTTCTGAAGGGATGATTTGATGAATTCAGTTATTTATACACCTTCCATCTTCTCAAACACCACCTGGCAGAGCTATTTAGTGACTTCTAACAGAAGACAGAAACAGAGAAAAACAGTGGGAAAGCACTGTGTGCCAGAGGAAAAGGAGGAATTTGTGCCTGCAGAGTGATTTGACACCTGGAAGTAACTCCCATGAATTTTTTTCCTGTTGCTCCCTGAATTCTTCAGTATTTCAATATTGAAAATCAAACTTCTGTCCGCTCCTTACAAAGTTGAAAACATGGAAGGGAAATTAAATTTCCTATTTGATACTTCAGAGAAAATCTTGGTGTTCAGCCCCAACTTGCTGTCATTTAGGAAGAATAGAACTGATGCATGATTTCAGCATTGCATTTTGTAGCCATTTTTCCATATTTCCATTATTCTCACTTTCATGCAGAAAATGCAATGAGTGCCTCATATGATAGTATTTCAATATATGTAATGGTTACTGCTAAGAACAAAAATTAAACCATATTGATGACATAGAGACAAATAAGGCAAACAAAGATTATTAATTTTTAAACCAGCCAAACTCTTCCATTAATTAGTTTGTGGCACCATTATCTCAATGAATAAAGCCCGCTCTGCATAAACAACGAAGTAGTAAATGTTAAAAACCAGCTTTTTTTATTGAAATGTTTTCTACAACAATTGGAAAAAAAAGAATAAACTAAACCAAACAAAACAAAAAAACCAAACCACACCCCCCCCCCAAAAAAAAAATAAACTTCAAACCAAACAACAACAAAAAACCCACAATAAACCAAAACAAAAAACCAAACAAACCTGCAATGCAACACTGGAAAAATGGTAGTTCAATATACAAAATCAGAGCAGGATCAAAAGCTGCACAAAAATCAGGGCAGACCCACTGCAGACTTCATTTCACACTTGGGACAAAACATTACAGACAAAATGTGATCATTATATAGCTGTGCTTCATTGATTATCACATCTGTGGACATCCCAAATTCATACAAATTTTTATAAATACCTATCTTATAGCCTTAGATGTGCTAAGGAAAGAAAGATAAGAAAAAAAAAATCCCAGAGGATTTGGAGCAGAGAAATAAAAAAATCTCTGCTCAGCATTAAATTAAGCGTTAATCAACCCAAAGACTTTATTATATCATCAGTGATAAATCTGAAAGTTAATAATGAAGTTAATCATGTTTGTCCCTTTGTATGGATACTGATATATTTATACTGATACATACAGAAATTTAGATATTGCCTATACACTGGACAAAATAAGCAACACTTGGTAGAAGGCTTTCTCTTACTAAAATGTGTTTTTTACCCCGGAAGGGTCATGGTAAAGCCTTTCAGTGAATCTTAAAACTGCGAGGACTGGAATTTAACAGCAAAAACCACTCCCCCAGAGATGATGGGTTTCCTGCAATCATCCTACAATATAGAGCTTGTCAAAAGAGAGAGGTGTTCCTTTTATCACCTGCTATGGAATCCTAAAATTGTGTTTCAGTGTGAGTCACTGAAGTGGGAAGAAATTTCACACTTCTGAAGCATAAGTAATACACTCTTATTTAGACAGAAAAATCATTGTGGGAAAATGTGATCAGATCAGGCAGAGACAAAAATAGCCAGTTGCCAAAATGGTTAAATGCTGTGATTATGAATGTGAATTATGAAAAAGCATCTTGTTTAATTATAGGTTAAACTGAGAAGCAAAAGCGCAGCAGCATTTATAATTTCACAGTGGTCAAGAACATAATGAAGAGATGGGTGAGATGATTTCTCAAATCCCTATGAAATGAAGAATTTACATCAGTGAGGAGGAACAGGTTGGGTTTTATAAAGGCTGAGTGCATCCCTGAAGGAATAAAAAATGGCAAGTCCTTCACAGGAGAAAACGCTCAGCAAAAATAATTAAATTCATCAAAATCTCTTAGATGTTTTGGTGGGGGAAGCCATCACACCAGTTATCAAAGGAAGTTTCCACTAACAGAAAATTAAGTCAAATTCCATGAAAAGTAGAGACACGCCTCCAGGGAAATGAAGAAGATATTTTACACAACATCTATTTTTGTACAAGCACTTTAATGCGATTAATTATTGCTAATGGAAGCAAGAATTTAAAAATAATGGCAGCTGATGTCCTTCATGAGGTCTTACATAAGCATGCACTCTGAAAGGCCCTGAAATCAAGAAAATAATTAGGAATGAATCAGACAAATGACCCCAAATGACTTAATTCTCATAGTTAATGCACTTAATATGTGTCTGAGCATATACATCCAAAATAATCTATTTACAGATTAAGTTTGAACTGTAAAATATCTCTTTCATGAGATCTTGTTGCCTTGGCAGTTGATTTTTATGTAAACCTCTTCTCACTAAAGTAGAAACTCCATTTCCAGGGGGGAATTTCACATGTTCCAATGACAACTGTGAAAGTATCCTATTTTAACACACATTCCCTATAGAAAAAAAACAGTAAAAACCCACAGCTTTTCCCTTCTGAACTCATTTCCCCTGGGCTTGCTTGGCATGTAGCTTCTTGCTAAGCTCTAGGAACAGGTCATCCAGAAATAAATCAAGAATGAAGAAGAAGAAAACCAATTTTTTTCACAGTATTGGATTATAGCAGACCTGTTTTTAATGATGTCATACATTGGTTCAGCTCCTATGAGAAAGATTATTTTGGTCCATTCATGGGAAGTATAAGATGCCATTGCTGCTCTAAATTTCACTATAGTTTTAATAGATAAAAACAAATCTTATTGTCAAACAGTATTACTAGAAGAAACAACTAAAACCTACTTATATTGAATTCTCATATTTACAATTTCTTCTTTGACATTTCATTGCTGTTTTGTACTAGCTGCTACACAGCATGCTGAGGAAAAAGTGAGCAGCATTTTACTAAAAATGTTTTTCTGTTTTTACTTTTTTTCTTCTTTTTTCTCTTTCTTTTTTTTTTTACTATAAAGTGTTTTCAAGCATCTTCAGCCCTGCTCTTGGAAAATCCCAGCTACAGTTTTTATTGATTTCAGGTGATCTGTAGTGGATGTATTCTGGGTTTCACCAAGGTTTCTGGTGAAATTATTCCCGTTTTATTCCCTACTCTGGAACGATCAGTTTGTCATCAGTTCATTCAAAATTCAGCGATGTCACTTGGGAAATTAGGGGTTGGTTTTGGTCATGATGGGTTTCTAATAAAAATCATTTTGAAATGGAAGAATGGAATGTGTTTTATGATCACTTATAGAAAAATTTGCATCCTTCTCTTTTATCCAGAAGAGCGAAATTTGCAAAGAACATTTCAAAGAAGGGCACAAATCTGAGAAACTGTCTCCAAAATGATAAATGTGAGAAAGTGTTACATAAAGGGATAATGCTAATGGATTCCTCTGTACAGGAACTTGTTAAAGCAATGAGGTAAACTTGAAGGGCTTGAACGATCAAATGAAATTTAATTTTTGTCTGCAATTTTATTTTCATCTACTCAATCATACTTTGACATAGAACAATTAATCCAAGGAATATGAGGTCAAGTTTTTCCCTGATGTCCCACATTCGTGACTTCACTCACTTTGAATCTCAGAAGGGAAAAGAAAAAAAAGAAAAAAATTCTTTTAAAAGTAATCTTTGAAGTAAGAGTTTTCACTTCAGCTATGGGACTAAGAAAAAGAAACCAGATGACAAATCAGTGACAGAAAGAGGATTTTAGAAAGAGGATTACTTTGTCAGCATTCTGCAGCACATCTCAGGTACAGTTTTTAAATTAACTTAGGGGTGTCATTTTTTTAGTTGATAATCCTGTGCTCATTATTTGATTTGTAAATTACATTATTTAATGGGAAGCAGTATAACACTGGTAGTTGAGCAGCAGCCTCTCAGTGAAAATTCTAAAGTGGGCATAAATAAATAAATAAATAAGTAAATTCTTCATTACAGCCACATAATAACTTCCTGGACTTCTGCACAAAATGGGAGAACAAAAAATCATTTGAGATTTAAAAGGTTCTCACGAATTGCTCAGTTTTTTTAGTGAAGCTGGCTTCCACTTTAAAATTCAGAGCACTAGGAAAAAAAACCTCGTTGTCAATATTTAGCTGCAATATCATTGAGTTAAAAAACAGAAGCCTTCAAGGAAATAATCTTCAAATCTCCACTGTTAATGTGCATCCTACCAGGCAGGAGACTGCAACAGCTTTGAAGAGCAAAGAATGTCCAATTAACTCATTCTACCCACTGGAAAAAAAATGAATTTTGTCTTGGCATAATTCTGAGAGAAAGTTTACCACCATTAAAATACACACACATGTATATATACCCACCTATAACATAAATACTAAATTGCAGGATTTTCTTGCTTACAGAAATGAGTGGAAATTTCCTTTGGCCGTTACTTTTGGCTTTCCTCTCTCTCACATGAGCCTCATCTGTTTCTACATTTCTCAAAAGTGCCTTTCAGGTTGTTTGGAGTGACACTGACACCAAGAAGTTTCACAGTTCTTCTTCTTTCTGGTTTTAAGTTCTGTCTCATGTCAGAGATAATTTGAGGAGAATCTGTGTAAACAAATTATTGCATTATAGGCAGGGAAAAGGAAACAAGAGAAAACATTTCAGCATCCCCAGTTCAGAGCTGGATGAGTTCTGCACTGGAACTGTTGCTTAGGTGGAGGTTTCAAAAATTTCAGGAAGAAAATCATTGTAAGGACAGTTGAAGGGACAAGATTAGTCAGAAACACATGTATTTTTTCATCTTTAGCACTGAGTACATTACTCTTTTATACATTTAGATACATTAAGTGAGCACATGAAAAAGAAACATTCATAATTTACAGCTTTTATTAAAGTTCTACTGCACCCAGTAAACCGCTTTTAGCATGAAATAATAGTTTCTCAGAATGGTAGATCACTTTTTTCTTATAATTTTTCTCTGAAACTGCAATAACATAAAATCTTTCAGTCTTGTCCAATGACAAACCTGCCTAGGCTAATGGTTCACAAGCTTCAGGTTTTGTGCATCAGTTATGCCAGGAGATCTTATTTTTATTTATGAAAAAATTATATCAGCTTATAAATGTATTCATTTAATTTTGCACCTCACAGCTTGACTGCTGTTTGGAAGAAATAATAAACTGCTAGGCAGAAATTTCTTTAGAGAAAATTTATATTAAGTACCTACTAAAATAAAGGCCAATATTAATTTTCTAGGCCTCTTTCAAGTAATAAAGTAGTGAAGCAAAACACTGAAAGTTACATAGGTACAAATAATTTAAAGCACTTGGTAACATTTACATTGCAGAAAGGGATGTTGCTTTATTTATTACTTTTACTGCCTTATATTATAATTTTGGGTTCAGTTAACACAATTCCATCACAGTTGGAAGAAGAGATTGCCTTCAAGGTGCAAAAATGATGGATTTTTTTATGTTAAAAAATTAAAAGTAATATTTTATATATCTCTCTTATGACATTGCTTGAAAAGTCATGGACTGTGGGACAAAATGCTAAGGCAAACAAGTGCAAATAAAGTTAGTTATAATTCATTATTTTCAAAAGGGGATAGCAAAGACATTCCATATCTTTGGAATTTTGGAATAATTTTCCACAATCATGAAAGAAAATATGACAATCCAATAGCACCCAGTAATATATAATGTATCAAGTACAAAGTACCAAAAGGTGAAAGTTTAAATCATGTTTTGATAACATTTCCTAAATTATTTTAAAACATTAGAACCCTTCAAAAGGAAAGATTGAAAATCATTCCGGACATGGTGGATTTTTTGGCAGTCCCACACATATCATGACTATCAGTGTCAAAGAACAGTTAAATAAAAACACCAAAGGAACACAAACTACAGATGAAAATACAGTGAAAACAAACTGTACACCAAACAAATGCAATGTAGGGTTGGAATATCACCTATACCATGTAAAACCCTTGACTGTTTATCCTGTAAATAAACTGAGCCTCATCAGAGCTTTGCATGGGCTCGTCCAGGAGTGTGTTAGCACAGAGAACCTCAGCAGGATGGGACAAACCCACAGAGCAGATAAATCTCCTCAATTACATTCCTCGTTAGCACCTCAGCCCCTGCCAGGCTCTTTTCTTACATTTAACTACTCCATCTCAATTTGTGAATGGCTTTTTTTTTTTTTTTTCTACGTCTTCTCCTATTTTCTAAACTTCCAGGGAATTGATTGCCAGATTTTCATTAATTTGGCTGCATTTAGCAATCCATCCTTTTCGTCTCCTTTCAGACTTGGTGTCATTGCTTCTGCTTAAAAAGNGCAGTTAAATGAAAACACCAAAGGAACGCAAACTACAGATGTCCTCAATGAAAATATGACTTTGTGTCATTGCTTCTGCTTAAAAAGAGCTTCCAGCACTGTGAAACAATAAATGCACTACAGCAAAATCATGAGTTAAATAAAAGTGACCTATCCTTGGAACTGCAAAAATAAAATAAAAGAACTGAAAAAAAAAAATAAACCAACTTTTGGAAGCGGGTTGTGATTAATCTCCCAATGTTTCTCCATGGGTTCAGCAGTTGTTACCGTTCCTTAAATGGGAGAGAAAATAAAGAATCTCTGACAGGGCTGGTGCTCTTCCAGGACAGCTGTGTTTAAAATGAAATACAAAGATAAGAAAGAGTTTAGTGCTCCATGCTCACTGCAGGTGAGGGAAGATACCGAAATTGGGTTAAGAGATTACACAGCCAAAGAAAAGTAAGGATTTAAGGGAAATATTTTTTAGTCTGAAGGACAAAAGCTTATGATCCAATCCTGTTTTTGCTGGGCACAAAGTTAGGCTGATGAGTCACTAAAACTTCCCTGTTCTTAAGAGTTCTTTGCAACTATTTCTTCTCACTCATTTTTAAAAGATGAAATGGAGACAGAAGGAGAGCAGAAGCATTCTGGCGATACTCTGAAAGGGTATAGTGTGGTCATACCTTTGGAATTCTGAAATAATCATCCACAATCACGAAAGAAAACATGACAATTCAACAGCATTCTGTAATATAACACTGCATCAAGTGCAAAGTGTCAAAAAGTGAAAGCTTAAATCACATTTTGGTAACATTTCCTAAACTATTTTAGAGATAGAGAACCCTTGATTATTCAAGCCTAGTAGCATTTTAAAATAGAGAAGAATTTAAAATAGAGAGGAAGGGGAGCAGAAGCTGTTGGTGTTATCACAGCATCATCTGCTGTCCTGCCAGACCTAGAGCCTCACCCAGCGTGAACTTTGGGCAGATATGAGGAATATTTGGAGCAAAACTTCTGGCTCAATCACTTATATTCAAGTCCCTGCAGGCAAATTCTGCCCCAAGCAAGTTCTCAGTCATTCAGGTTTCCCCTGTACTGTTTCTGATGAAGAGGAGCAGATATTTTTAATCCAGAAAGTGCAGTGCCTATTTTGATGGGAGAAGTTCTCCAAACTTCATCTGAATCCCAAGGAAGTGAGAAATATTTCTGTGATTTAAAAGGGCATTATTCAAACACGTTATAGGGATAAAATATAAGAGGATATAGAAATTCAAGGGAAGCTAAATGCAATAGTTCTGAGGAAGTTATTAGGACTACTCCTACATACAGTGCATAAAATTAGATGCATTTAGTCCTTCACAGAATCAAGGTTTCATAAATCAAGCCTTCACCTGAGGTATTAGGGGAATAAATTGATGACGTGAACACCCTTGGCACTCAGACCTGTGGAATGAAGATGCTTTTGTACTTTTTTGAAAGTAGGACAGATAAAAAAAAATGCATTTCACTGTTAGTCCTAAAATCTGAGCACTTGGAACCTCCTTTGAAGAGAAGTTCTAGCAGTAAAAACAGAATTTCTGCTGAAGTTCCTGTTCTGAGTATGAAAAAGAGCAATGTGGATGTAAGAGAGTGTTACACTGAATTTGGCTGACAGTGCCTAGTGACAGCTGACAATTATTTTCTAGTTGTGTCTAATTTGTCACAGTGTGGTAAGGCTTTCTACTGGAAATTCAGTTTCCCAGGGAGCTTCTTGTTAGCAGAATTGTTATCAAAGGTCATCCCAGAAATTCGTGCCCCAGATCAAAGGAAAGTTACACGCTAAACTTTTAGTCTACCCTAAGTTCAGTCGCAGCAGTGTAGAATTCTCTATTTTGACACGCTGCTAAAATGTCAAATCTTTATTTCAAAGCCAGATAAAGAAAATGAGATCTGTCAGAGATCAAACTGGCATCCCTGGAAAACAAGGCTGTGCTGGAGCCAACCCAGAAATATAGGATTAACAAGATTTCATTCTATAGAATTGCAGTTCAATTCTGCACTGATTATTGGGAATATCTAAAATTTAAAGACTCTGTCCAGAGTTGTTTTAATTTTAAGATGTGCTTTAAAAATAAAAAGGAGATCAATCCCAGCTCCCTTACTTGGTGGTATTTCCATTTTGCTTTTAATAAAGAACAAGTCAGTCACTTCCCCTGCCCCCAGAACGAGTTTTACTGCATTTCTTCGCTTCTATTTTCAGTCTCCAAACACATTGATTCACCCAATCTGTTCACCTTATTTATTGCAGAAGCTGCACTCTATTAAAACTATATCCAAGTCAGCTGAAAGATCACACTTGAAGGTTATGTAGAACATTTTATGAAATTAAACTGACCTTCCAAATCTTTTTTTGCACAAACACTCCAGCTGAAGGAAGTGCTTGTAGGAGACCTCACTCATTTGTAAAACCTTATTGTTGTAAGTAAAGTCCTTTGAAGCTTTCCAGGTTTATATTTGGCTTAGGATCTTGTTTAAGCAGTAGCAATAGTGTTGGCACCACTACTTTTACTGAGTTTTGAAGGTAAAACATTATTTAGCTGGTCAAAAAATACTCTTTCTCCTCCAAAAGCATTGAGAGATATTATGTTACGAAAGAGTTTTCACATTTCATATTTTTCATATTTTTTATCCAATTTATCAATACTTGAGGGCTGAATCCAGCATCATTGATACCAGTAGGAAACGTGAACAATTTAAAAAAATCCCAGCCTGACAGTGCAGTAATTTCCTTTTAGCATTTTACTGCTGTTAGAGGTCCCATCCAGCACAGGGGGGTTATTCCAGACAGAGCTTGGTCAAGCGGGTCATGCAAATCTCTGCTTTATCTTGAATTCGGTCATAGGAAGAGCTTATTATGACAAAATCACAGAAATGGGATAGGAATATTTATTACTGTGTCAATTTGAGCCACAGGGAAAACTTCAACAGGAATTTTCTGCTTTAGATGTCTTGTGCCTCGTGAATGTTTAATGAGATATATACATGGCAGGTTTACTCAAGAAGAAACTGTACTTTCCACATTTGTGGCCTGTTCACCTACAGCTAAACTATTTCCAAAATACTCTATTAATCATTTATGATCTGATGAGGCCTTTTCCGTTCTATTTGCCTCTCTCAACCTGAACTATTACTTTCCTGCAGATCCCCATTATTTTCCTGTAGTTGTTTACCAAATAATGAGCAGAGTACTTTTCAAACAGGTAACATCAAACCCCATAACTTACACACCAAATCAGGGATTTAAATTGTGTAATAACTCATAGTAAAAATTTAAAGAGAGAACAAGAAGGGGCATCTCATTTATTTTTCTACCAGAGAATGATTTTGAGAGTGAATAATTCTGACATTCAAAGATATTCAGGGGAAAAAAAATCTATTGAACAAAATTGCCCAAGGATATCCAAAGATTATTAAACCAAAAGTTCACAAACACCTCAGTGCTGTAAGTTTTCTGAAATAATTATCTGGCAATCTGATAATTCTGGTTATCATTGATTTAACTGACCTAAATATCTCAGAAATCAAAGCTCTCTTTTCTGTCCTATTAAAGTAAAGCCTTACACCAGCACCTATTGTATGAGCAGCCTCACTGTTTTTTCATCTTTTGACATTATGATCTGTCAATATTTTTAATATTTTTCTATGTTCTCCAGGAATGTTTTACTTGAAAGGTCATTATTTTAGCTGGGAAGTGTTTTGCCTTTCATTGTAGTCATTTTCTGCCATCCTGGAGCGATTGATCTTTCTTTACTCATCAAAATCAGCAAATGCTTCTTCCATGGATCGATCTAAAATGAAATGCCAGTCTTAAAGTACATTATTTCACTTTTTTAGAGGAGAATTACCAATTCCAAAAGAGCTTGAATAGATGCTTGAATAGAATGGTGAATCCCACTGGGCCTATCAGCACCAAAAATGTCATCTCTTCTTTTGAAAGTTTTCATAAGACATTTAAGACTTCATATTTAACTGTTCCTTCAAATGAAATACAATAATTTATTTCATATGTTCATTATGTAGTTGTACACAAACCCTTTCTTTGGATACAATTACTTTTGAAAGAAAGACATGTTTTTTTTTCCATACTGCTGCTAACATCTCTGCTAATTAGCAGAGTTAGAGATGGAACACAGCAGAGTTCTAATTAGCAGAATTCTTTGTTCCATCTCCCAGCACCTCCCCGTGTATTTTCCCTTTTTATTTTAACATACAGAGTGAAAACTCTAGAACCTGGAAATTCTTCACAATAGGACTGGTGTTTGTTTCTTTTTAATGAACTCTGATTTCAGTTGTCATTTTCCCATATTTTCCTCAGCCTCTCCTCAATGAAATACAAATCCAAACAAACCAATGACAATATTGTTGCTCTCACTGAAGAAGCCCAACAGAAACATTTTTTGTTGTTCAATCAATGAATGGAGAATTTGATTAATTTTTCCCTTTGAAACCTTAATCCTGAGGACAGTGCTGCCTGCTTGCAAATATTTCACAGGATGATTAAATTAAAAAGAAGCAGAAGTCACTGTGATCTAACAGAGATATGACAGAGGTAATAATGCAGGATAATATTCATGCTGAAGGCAAAGAAAAAAGACAAAAACAGCCCAAAACCAGACCCTGCCATGAACTGGTATAACACAATAGATCACTCTGCATGTTTGCAAAATGCAAATGAAACCATGAAGAGTTCAGAATGTAACTTCAGCTATAACTTCAGAATTATGAGCTGCTACTGCTGCTGCTGTAAATTTCCCATTAATTTTTTTTTGCTTCCAGGTTCATCTCTTCACTGCCAACAGGAAATTATCATTTTAGGCAAAAAAGCAGGGGAGAGTTGTAGGAGCACAGTGAAAGCGCTTTCAAATAGAAAATGTTTATGTGATGGAAAAGATCTTATCTGTACTTATATTTCCTGGTTTACCCAGGTTTCTTCATATTTATTTTTTTTCCCAAAAAGACCTGCTGTTTTTTAAACATGACAAGTTTTCCTTCAGGGACTGAAACATAATTATTCTTTACTATTAACAGCAGCCAAGTCTATAGGGCGGAAATCTATTTCTCAACATTTAGATTAATTAGAAAATCAAATTTATCACATTGTTACATCCTTTCCCTCTCTATTTGCTTTATATTAACACTTAGATAAATTTTGTCATAAAGAAGCATACAGAAAATTAAAATTAAATTCTAAGTAACTCCCTGTGTTATTTTAATAGTGATATTGTTTTTTTGGGATTTGGTTGAGTGAGTTTGTGCATTGTTTGTTTGGCTGATTGGTGTTTTGTTTGTTTTCTTGCAAGAGGCTGTACTCAAAAGGAGAAATAGTAATAACAAACCCTAAACATTACTCTGATAAATGGATTCCACTCTGTTATTTTACTTTCCTTGGAAGAATTGAAATTCCACTGGTTAATATTTGCCACTCTGTATTTTCTTACAGTTCTAATAATCCAAATTGAAGGAAAAAAAAGTCATTCACAAGACTGATCATAAACAGATTATTATGAATAATGAGTACAAGCTTTGAAAATTGCTTTGGCAAATGCTGTGGTGTTTTGATACAGTTTTTAGCTTGCTCACAATTAGAATGGATCAAAATGCATCACCAAGGTAAGAGAAGGAGACAAAAGTCTAATATAAATTAGTTAATTAGTTAATAAACTAGTTCTTTTATACTGTATGATACAGTAATTGAACCAAATGAAGCCAGAAGTCAGAAGCAAACAATAGGAAACATTAGAAGTTAATTTTGGAGATCCCATAGCCAAACTGTGACAAATACAATGCTCTGGAATCACAGAATGCCCAAACGTTTTACACTGAATCCACAGATCCATGGTTAGAACATCACTGTAAAGAACAGCTGCTGTGTGCTGGTTTTTGGAATTTCTTTCTCAACAGAAGATGAAGAATACTTAACCCAGGTACTAAAGCTGTATTTAAGACAGAAAAACTGCTCTAATTCTCGATACCAAAAACATCTCAGCAGCTCATCACTTGACATTTTATTTCTCTGGGGACAAGAAGCAGGCAGCACTGACACTGGCAGAATAAAACATCTGACCTAGTCCAAGAAATAACTTTATTGTTTAATGGAAGCACCTGAGGAAGTGTTGCTGGAAGCTTTAGAGAGACTGAAGGGCTGGGATCAGAGTGACCACCAACAATGCAGAGTCTGCAGCAGTCACCCCCTGTGCAGAGGCGTTTCCAAACACTCCTCTACTCCTGTCAATGCCTCACCTTCAGAAATCCTCACTGCTGCTGGGGCATTCCAGCTCTCCCTCCAAATCCCTTTGTTCCTCATGGTTTGAAATGATGGCAGTGAATGAAGCAGGAGTTCCAGATGGGCTTTATTTGGATTTTGTTTCCATGGGAGACCTGCTCTATACTGAGCTGGATGCTGTGCAGCTCATCTAAATCATTCAGCTGCTGTGTGAATTTGTAGGAAGGGTACAGAGGCACAGCATATTTTCAACATTTCTTTTTCCCTAAATTAAGTCACTGGATATCCTAACAAAATAAAAATACAGCACTTGTTAAACCTCCTGAGAAAAAAATAAAGTGGTCATGGTGTTGTTTTCTCTTTTCATGTGTGATGGTCATTGGAATGTGCCCAGCAATAAACAGTTTTGCAGTTATCAGACATCTCAGCATTACTCCTGCAATTACCAATACCTAATTCCTTAATATGTTTTACATTCAGGACCACAAGCATCATTTCAAGGAGTGCAGATAAATATCTATTCTTTAAAACTTGTCTCCAAACAATTGTTAGCATAAGTTACAGGGTTTTTAAAATCAGTTTTTAGTGGTTCTTTGCACCTGACAGGAAAATACATTAATTTTTAGCTCCACACGTGACTCTTTGAAGGACAATGGTTACAAGCACATAAATCCAAAGCACCACAACGAGAATATACTAAAAAGGAGATACCAGAGATTTTAATACCTGTCTGCAACATAAACATCCAGTGTGCTCCATCACAAATAGAGTACTCTTGAGGTTTCTTTTAGAATTTTCCTGATTTAAGTGTTACTTTAATGCTGTTGCTCACATGGTGCAGTGAGGTTTGTTAGGAGTCAATAGCAGAACATGGTTCAAGCGGGTTTTTGTCCCAGCCACAAGTACCTTCATCAGTGTTTGCATTTTGGCTTTACCTTACAGTGAACCCCATTTTCCTGAGATAATCTGAGAAAATAAATCTGAGCTTGAGGAGCCTTGGCAGCTGAGCTTTCCCTGTTCAACTGCTGTAAATTAATAACGCCCTCTCTAAACCCCTCAAATCATCACCAGTTAATTACTTTTCAAGAGGCATTCTATAATATATAATTTACAAAGCCAATTATAATCTTGTTAAAAAGGGGAACGGGGAGATGTTGGTAGCTACATCTGAATTAGGAAGATGCAGCTTTCTTTCCCATAATAGTTTCCGAGGAGTTTTGATGATTTCTGCCCTGATTCACACAATCCTACTTCTGCCCTCAGGATCTGATTTCCAGATCCAAATGTAAAAATTCTGTTAAGATATTTCCATTTTCATTTTAATTTTACTTTTGCCATTTTTTATTTGTAATGTGGAGAATTTCTGATTCTTGTTATACTAATTTCTATCCCACCATTTCAAGCAAATAATTTCCTTTACTCTTAGTAAATGTAGCAAATAGACTGCCACTGAAGGAACATGGATAATTTCTCTATTTTATATCTATATCATTTCTACCTACACAGGAGATTAATTGTCCAGATTTAAATGGAAGTGTCAGGGTGCTGATGAAAAGAAATATCCAAGCAGTAGCAACCAACAATCAAAGCCAATAACTGGCTAACACTGATGATTAAAATGGTTTCCTGAAACATTTTGCTTTATTTCTAGCAAAAGTCCTTTCCACCCACCACATAAAAAAATACAAACGTTCACCAAAAATGTAGGAATTAAGAAAGGTCTCTAGGTTTTGGGTCCAGGTATTAAGTTAATTTCATTCAGATTGTCTGTTACTTCATTCATTTTGCCCAGGACAGGATGGGTATTTTTGTAATGTGGAAAAATCTGTCCTCCTTCTGACTAACCAAGACTCTTTTTCTATCTTTATGCAGTGTGAACAGGAAATTTCATCCCTTTTGGAGCAGAAATAGCTGCAGGGATGTAATAAACTTCTATCAGCCCTGCAGCTCTCAGAAGCTCACACAGAGGCAAATCTCTTGGTTCATTTTCTTTGCTGTGGTCCGTTTCATTGTGTTCCACAAATCTGTTGCATGAATTTGTATCCAAACCACATTTGGTCTGACTTTCAGAGCTTTAACTAGGTGGATGAATAGCTCTGGGTGACAAGTCCTCAGTGAGGTTTCTTCTGCTTGAAACACAAGAAAAGCAGATGGGAACATTTTATCTCCTGGAGAAACCCGAGCTCCAACCAAAGCTTTAATTGTGATTTCCCATGGTGTGATTTTATGGGCAGATTACAGGGCTAATTTGTAATTAGCATTGTTTATCTTGAGGTCTAGTATCATTAGCTAATCTATCATAGGAAGGATTTTTACCTAAAAAAAAAGACCAGAGAAAAAAGGAAAAACTAAATCACATTTTTTAATAAATACAGTCCTTGCACCCAGGGATCCCAAAGAAAAAAATAAATCACATTTTTTTAATAAATACAGTCCTTGCACCCAGGGATCCCCAAACTGATGAGCTGAAGTTGACCACAACTGTAAAATCTTCTCTATTCCATGCAGAAGGAAGTGCGATAATGGTTTTTATTAACAGCCCTACAATAAGCATAAAACTGGTGTGCTTTGCATCCAGAAGACAGCATGCTTCATATCAAAAAATGACAAAAAAATGCTGAAGTACTGGCAATTGTACTAATTTGCACAATAATCGAATTGAGCACTATTAATGAATTAGGCACTCTTAACCAAATTACAATTTGTATTGCTCCTGATTCAATAAGGTATTGTTTAATAAAACAACCATTTTTGTGCTGTGAAGGCCCACGCTGACACAACAACTTGATTGTTCTGTAAAAGCACACTCTATTTAAATCCTCTTTAGAAGTTTTGAGTGAGGTCATTTCTCACCTAAGGACTATAAACACAGCACTGCATTGTTCATGGCTGGAGAGCTGCTCCATCCCACAGACCTTCATCCTTGCTCTCAGCTTTTCTCCAATTATCCTTTCCATTCAAGCAAGAATCCAAAATTATCTCCTCCACAGACTGGGAGCAGACTGGGACACACCACTGGAGTGTGATTGCTCTTTGAAGCCCTTATTGGTATCTTCTTCTCAGTGTTTTTACTCTCTGCAGCTATTCCTCAAACGGACATTTAAATTTACACCAGCACTCACTGAAAAGTGCCGAGGAGAACACAAGCATACAGAAAAACATGAAGATATTTATTTTCATGATGTCTTCCCAGATTTTTCTGGCTTCAATCCATGGGCCAAATTCCCACCTGTAACAGCTGTTAATGTGGATTCTGCCATCTGTGAGTTGTAAGGGTTGGAATTATCTTCCTTTTGGCCATTCCTCATAAGATCTCATTCTGCCTAATGACAAATCATCTTCAAAGACAAGAACTCCACCACAAAATTATATTTTTTTTGTTTCATAATAGAAATGAGTGGCTTTCTTCCATTAAGCTTAGGCACATCAATGAAATGAAGAGCTAAATTTTATCTGTTGACCCTTCTGAGAAAATGGCCTAAATCAGGATTAGGACACTGACAACTGCCTGATGCTGCAAAGAGCAATATTTGGAAGAGTTTTCCTGCAAAGAGGATTTGATTTTCTGTCTAAAGCAACAATTGATGCTTCGCCTCCTTAAGCACTTCCATCTTGTTCCTGACATGTCATGAAGTTTTATACACTATAAAATTCTGATCCAACGAAGATGGATAGGTTTTGGGTTGCAGACACTGAAAATCCCTTGAAGGCTAAAGCCTAGTGCAGCCATTGTTCGTTACAGAAAGTATTTATTCATAGGCAAGGATAAAAAAATGGTTGCATCAACTAAGAAATTCTAATGTGGTCAGACTATTCAAAACCCCAAAATCACCAGCTTCTACTTTTGCTATGATGTCCAGAGAAAAATGCAATAAACACAAAAAAATGAACTTTAGAGTTAAATACAATTTTCAAAAGGGTAAAAAACTAAGAATCTAGGACCAGAAAAAAAAAGAAGGAAAAAATACTAATATTTACAAATTAGAAAGTCATTTTAATGCATAAGGAACTAAACTTTCGTCCAGAAAAATATTTTGAATGATTTTTTATTTTTGCATGAACACAGCATCTTCTTGAGGCTATCAAATCACTTTCTATGCACTATCAATATCCCTCTCCAGAAACACGCATGAGAAACTGAAGTACAGTTTCTATCTACGAGGTGTGATGTGATGTCATGGTGCAAGAACATGCCCTGGAAACTTTACATAGAATCATCAGTCACACAATTTCAGCATCAAGAAATGTCTTATTTCTATCACGACTTCCTGGCTGAAATTCAGAACTAAAAGCAGAAAAGGACAGAAAAATAAATCAGGAGAAGAGAAACTTCATACAGGATTTTCATTTTTCTTTTCCATTACCCTTAGCTGTTTGTGTTAGCAAAAAGTTAATTTAAGCAGTGCTCATTTTCCTAGAGGCTCAGTTTTTGAATATGTTTCGTATTCAGGTGGACTTGGCTACATTTGTATGACAAAGCTGTGATGGCTTTAGCAGCAGAAGAAATATTGCACCCACCCAATTCTCTTAGAGCTGGGCCTAAGAGAAACCCTTTTATCTCAGAGCTGCATAATATTGTGTGTTCAGTGTTGGACCATGTGCACTTTGAGAAACACCTCAGTGTTGGTTTGGTGAAATAACACAGCCCACTCTTGGATATTTCCTTTGCATTTGCTCTTCCCGAGCTCAAACATCTAATTATTTGTCACTCTCAAGCATCAAATTATTCCACAATTCCACGTGTAATTATACAGCCCTCTCTACTTTTCCTGACTGCAAAGAAACCAACAACATTTCAGTGATCATTGCTCCTGCCCACTTACAAAATGAGATATTCAGAGCACTTGAATGTCCTTTGAAGGAGCTGTAGGAGAGGTTTTCTCTTTTTGAGTGGCTAATTTAAATGAGGGACTAAAATACTGCTCACTGACAAGATGAGAGGCACCTAAGCACCGCGAGATTTACTGATGGTGTTACTGCTTTGCTTACTGGTGCTCAAAGCAATAATCCATGAGTTTTCAAGTGCTTGGCTGAAACTCGGAAAGCTCAAGTGGAATGTAAAGCACTTTTGATAGAAGTGATCTTTAAGCAGACAATCACTTCATGGGGGAATGATTATTATGTGAATATGAGGTTTGAGAAAAATCTCAATCAGAGTGTGTGCAGCTCTGGGTCATTTTTTCTTTTAAGTCTCAGAAGTAGGTAAGAAAGGTTTCTTTTCTAGATATTTCTTTATATATATGAGATAAACATCTATGATAGAGGGTCGTCATTTCACAGATATGGGAAATATGGACATGTCCTGATACTGACACTGGCTGGCCAACAATTCCCACCAACCCAGAGCACCTGTAAAATATGAAACACAACAACGAACGGACAACTTTTGGTTAATCCCTGTTTCCTTTGTTATTTCATGTCTCAGCCCTTTTCCTTTACTCAGATTTCAGTGCAGCTCTGGTTTCAAAGCTCTGCTGAGGGCAGCCTGTGCCTCTCCCTCGCCTTGCACGGCTCAGAATTCACCAGCCTGTCTTTGATTCACTGCATGGCATAAACCTGATGAAACAATGAGGATTGGCAGCCAAACCCAAGTCGTGACAAATGCTCAAAACACAGTCATGTTCCATACAAAAATAACATTTCATACGGTGCATCATCTTCCACAGCTAACATCCCTATTGTATTCTCAAGATTATATTAAATTACTCACTGCCTCTCAAGCTCTGGATGAATGATAATTTATTGTTGACTAAGAGAAGAAGCAGCATCTTGAGTTTTTTAAAGTGATTTGCTTCTTTTATTTCATTTTCTTTCTGATGAGAAAAGAAAAACATCATTGCTAAAATCAGCTGGAGCTGTCTTGGAAGAGTCACAACTACTGTGCATGAGAGGCTGCATTTTATCTGATATTCCAAAAGAAAGACACAAAAAAGTGTCAACTTTTGTTTTCTGCAAGCACTATGCACGGCTGTGGAAGAAGCAGTAATATTTATTCATAAGAAGAAATGATTCTGTTCAATACAATCAGTGTTTGGACCCCACAGTTTCCATACAGAGCCTTCCACCCCCAAGTTCACTGATGAAAATCTTCCTGTTTAAATATAACTTTAACAAGAATTCAAAAGTTAAACCCTTGATTAAAGCTGTTCCCAAAGCTAAGCTGCAGTCAGAAAAAAAAAAGTAATATTTAACCATTTTCATGTACCCCCCTTTTTTCCTCTGAACACCGTTATCCCCTAGAAATTTCTTATATAAGAATAGCAGCATAATAAAATAAAGACCCATGCCAAAAGTTGAGATTTCACTCTGCTCTGTTTCCACTGTTATGTGCTTAAATGCCCGTTATTAATTGCTCTTCCTCAGCAAGGAAAGCTGGAAACTTTCCCTAACAGTTTATCTTAATAACTGTTCCTAAGATAAAATAACTTGTAAACACAATAACCTTTATCCCACAACATTCATTTCTTTGTTTGCTATCAAGTTTCACTTGATCTTTAATATATCATTATCAATTCTTCTCTTCCTTGTATATCCCCATTCAAGAATGGGAGCAATTTTTTTGTATCTTTTACTTCCTTTTTTCTGTCAAATTTTTTGTTCTTTAATTCCTGGGATGCCTCTGGGGTAAATGACTGTGCAAAACAGAAATCTTATTGCAGTCTTTGAAAGGTTGGGATGCATGAAAAACATCAAAAGATGGTATTTTAAAGTAACATCTTAACCATGTGCCTTTTGAAATATAGGCGTGATCAGGACTAGTTTGAAAAAATAATCTTTACAAAAGAAAAAAGGAATTACCTGCAAAATTGGTGTGGGTTATTGTTCTGGGTTTTGGAGCAGACAGAGAGGGATTTGGTAGACTTTGTTACTGAGGATAAATAAACAAGCACTGTATGGTATCCAAGAGTAGGAATTAAAGGCTAAAAGCTCTGAATTCAACTTTTTTTTTTTTTTTATGAGAGAGTGAAATTTAGTTCAGCATCTGTTTCTCACTGCTTCTCTTTTTACTGTATTTTTTAATGCAAATCCCTTCTCCTGGTCCTTTTGGTGATGTCGAATTTTACACCTGTTGAGGGTAATTTCACTTGACCACTGATCCTTAACCAATCACTTTTTATCTGGTCTTACCCATGAATGAAATACAGGCTATAAATATGTACTGGCTTGCTTTTCCTCTTTGGAAAGTCGAAGAAGCACTCTGGAAGTGTTAAAGAAATGCTCTATTTAGCAAGCTAAATGATGAAATTTCATATTTTCCCATTTTTTAAAGAAATACTCTCTGTTGCTAAATAGCAGGTACATGCAGAATGATTTTTTTTTTCTGTCATTAGTGTTAGTTTGATATGTTTGGTTATTTACAATGCAAAATAAGAGCCCTGCTGGTTTTTGCTCCCAGATCAAGAAAACACCTAATCCCAGCTGTGCCCTGTAACATTTTGATGGGTTGGGAATGGACTGTTAATTTAAAAAAAAATACTTCTTTTCCCTTATTGACATGAGAAGTCTTACTAGCAATACATTGATCTTGATTTAGTGATCTTATTATACAAGTTAAGGCCTAGTTCCAATAACCAGCTAAAGAAAAGACCTTTCTAGTGCAATTTATCCCTCTCTTCTAACCCAAATCATTCCATGATTTGTGTATGGAAATGGCCTTTCAATAATATGGCCCTGAATGTGTTATTGCACTGACCAGCAGCCACCACTATTTCACTACAATTAAATAGGATGTAGCAAGTACAGGATTAGAAGTTCAAGGTGAAAAAGTGCAGGCAGAGGAATGTCTGCAATACTCTTCCAAAAACTGTGAAGAATCAGAAATACAGAAATAAGAAGAAACACAGATGAGAATGTGGGAAAAAAAAATTGTCTCCAAAGGCAAAGCTTTTCAAAGTTATCTGGGATGCACCTGGCTGGTTTTAATGCACACCTTATCAGGCCAAGCCAAGCCTTGGAAAGAGCAGAAAGAACAGACAGAAAACAGCTTTAGATTATTATTTCCCTTGTCTTATTTCCTATAGCCAGGCCTTTCTGGTTGGTTGTTTGGGATTTTTTTTTTTTTCCAGGAGCTCCTGTGTATGACATGAGCTGTTTTTCACGCAGGAAATCATCCTGCAGATGCCACAGATTTTAACCTCCAAAACAGAGCCAGGGATTCACATCCTGGGAGAGGGGAAGGCTGGCAAACACTTGGCAGGCTTGAAATCCACACTTTCCTGAAGAAATCCTCTTCAATCTGCGTGAATTGATTGAATGATGATTGAAAAGATTGTGCTCCCAATCCAGATCCAAACACAGGGCCTGACAGAAATAAAAAAACCCCTCCAAAGTTTAGTCCCCAGCTTTGTGCCCCACTGGAGAGATTTCTGTGAAAGATTCTTCTTCCCCTGCTCTGAACACCCACGCTCACAGCCTTTGCAATTAAAGGTGAGAGAAATTGTCACCCTCTGACCTGGCCCTTGTGCAGAATTCTGCTGGTCACAAACACAGCTCGTAATTGCATCTCAGAAATTGAGATTAATCCGAGCACACAGCTTCATTTTCGAGCCAGTCTCCATCAGACAGATGATGTGCATCCTGTTCATCCACACCACCGAGCGCTTGGTCAGGCAAAAATAATTCCAGATGAAATTAAAGCTTCGAGGCTTTCTGGGGACGCAGCCTGGCATTGAAACCAGCCACTCTGCCCCTACAGCACTGCACATGATCTGCTGGGAAACGGGAGCACTTCAACCAGTTGAAAAGGTGGATTTCTGATTAGCACTTACTGCAATTCCACTACAGCACCTGGTCATGAGAAATTGTTGAACTCCACCGTCACAAACAGCTCACGTTGTATTGCTGGGAGTCAGAGCCCAGTGATGGACTTTGATCAAGGTTTGTAAGACTCTAAATGCACATAATTATAACCAGAGGGCTGTTTTTTGAAATAAATCGCCTTATAATGTTCATTGGATAAGCTGATTTTTTCTGCCTGTGGGGTTATCGGTTTTCTTCAGAACTTTTTAATCCATTGTCTTCCTGGAACAATTTTCATCCCACGTCCACTGAACTTTCTCCGGCTTTGAATTGCAGCTTAGCATAAAACCAAAATGAGAATTGTATGTCTATCCTATCAAAGTTAGTCCATTGGAAGGCAGAGGGAGAACATTAAGAATCCAAACAGCATAAACCTCATTTTATTAGAGATGTGCTGTTCTCTGCTGCTGAGATAAGAAAAATCATGATTGCTGTCAGAATCCTGAAATATGCCAGCAGAGTGACACAGCTATAAATGCTCTTACAGTGTCTTATTTTATACAAGTCATCATGAAAATTCAAGAGGAGACAAATCTAGAGAAATCCATAAATAAATATGCAAATAAATGCACAATTCAAAACAAAAATCTCATGCCCGTATATACCATTCAATGACAGTTTGGAGCCATAGACTGAATCCTCCCTTCTCATGACTCATAAATCCATTTTTCTCTGTTTCCATGGACTCTACGGCCTTAAGAAACTGCAGAAATTCTCCTGAATATGAACATGTTCTCTTCCAACAGCAAATTAATGGTCACTGGCAAGGCCTTTCAGGGAATGCAAGGTTACAAACTAATTTTTCTTTTCATTATTTTTTTTCCTTCAGGGTTCTAGAATTTCAGAGAATTCTCCAGGAACACCAAAAGTAGGTGTTCCAGAGCTTGCAGCTGGGATCAAAGCCTTCCAGAGAAATCTTCACAAACCATCCAACCTCTTTACCAAAAATATTGGCCAACTCAGGCTTTTCAGAAAACACAATCTTCTAGGCTTTTCTTATGAATTAAATAAAAGGTATAACCTAGATCCATTCCAAACAAGAGGCTGAAAATTATTCATTTTTCAGCTAACCTAGAGAGGAAAAATTCAATCACCTCCTTGGACATCCCATTCCTGGGAGAATTCTACCCTTGGCAATTTCCACTGTGTTTCCTTGGAGGCATTGACACCAGAAACTGGGAATTCAATTTCACTCCTTTGAGAAGAAAATCACAGGAAATCCCAGCCCAATTCAAATCCTACAAAATGCTGGGTTGTGCCTTAAAGACTTTGCTTCCTGTGCTACGAAGACTTTCCTTTTCTTATCTCTTGCATTTTATCAGTACGATCAATGCAAAATCATTCAAAAGTCTCCCCCCCCAAATTATACTTATTGCTTAACATAATTTGCTTTTCATTACATAGACAGAAGAAGAATATATCTCTGAGAAGAAAAAAAATAAGGTGGATTTAATTGTCAAATAAGGGCAGAAATGTCCTTACTACGAAAACCAAATTAGCCATGGATTTCACTTGAATTTCAGTAAGATGAACTGCTGTCCTGATGAGAAAAGGCAGCACCAGGAACCTCACAAAGAAATTTTTTTTTTAATTTAGTGTTTCAAATAAAATAAGCTCTGTGATAACACAGATAGGGATGATGACTTCTGAGGCTGCATTAAAACCAACAATTAGTACAGTCGCTATTTTTCTAAATGCATAAAGGAGGGAAAAAAAGCTGAAAACCTGTAAGTCAAATTGTTTTCAAGGTCTGTTCTGGCACCCATTAGTCCCTTGCAGCTCCCTCTAGAAAATCTGTTTAAATGCAGTTTTGTAATTCTGACTGTGCAAACATTCCTCTCATGATGACAGCCACATGCAATTATGCTTAACCATATTTTTTTTTCTTTGTCAAGGTACAAATAATGTTTGTGCCTTATATTTTCTAAGCCCTGCACTTTCATGCACATCCTCATTTATATGGTTGTTAATATATTTGTGAATTGCAGCTTTCATTCCCACACTTAATAGGCTGTAAAATGCAAAAACATAAATGTCAGAATCACCTACAAAAAATCTTCAGTTTAATTTAAAGCTCTATCAACAGTCAGAGAGAGAATGCTGCAGCAGCTAAAGATTCTAAAACTTTACATTCACATAAAACACAATAAAAGTGAGACCCCTGTGGAATAAATACTTGTACAAATGCAGAAAAGAACAAGAAAGAATGTGACTTTATATTTGAAATTTTGATTTTGAGAGAGCTGAGGTAATATCAGAGCAGAAAGTATAACAATTTTATGTAAATACTTTGTGGCTCAACATCTGAGGAAATGGCAATGGCAGTTTATATCCTATTTCTTTTACGGCGAAAAGAAATGTGGAGCATGTCTTCTTTTCCACTGCTCTGTTTGCAAACAAAAACAATGAAGAAAATAATGAAGGTGATAAATTCAGACTCAAGTGGAAAGAGATTTTGGTTCAATCAGCATTTTCAAGGACAAAACAACAAGTGCTGTAGCAGTTGGATTCATGTGCTAATTGGGCTGCTGCAACAAAACTGCAGCAGAGCTGGACTTGTCAGTCTCTGGTTTTCTGTTCTTCCGGGCACAAAGCAAAATTCTCTCCTGTCCTCTTGGTTTTGTGTTGTGGGACATAATTACGCACCTTTAAAAATGAGAAAAAATCAACCAACCAAAATAAAAAAAAAAACAAAAAAAAAACCAGAACCAAACATATTGGAAAAACAAAATAAAAAAGGAAGGTGAAAACTATATATGTTGAAGGTGGAAACTTCCTGTTGAGGAGGTGATTTTTTTCCCATTTAACTGTCAGAAAAGGATGAGGACACGCTTGTTTCCCATCTGTCTGTCTGCTCCTTCCGAAAGATGAAACTGATGATGTGATGCTGGGATTCCACAGCACTGGGAGCAAACATTTCAGAATTCAAACCCCAAATTTCCACAGGGAAGTCGTATTTTGGGGTTTTTTCCCCCTCCATTTGCCCTTCCGATTCTACACAAAATTAACAAATACAATTTTTCAACCACACCACACAGTGGTATCACTTAAACTCTTCCCTGGAGATTTCTTGAGTTTTCCACCTCATACAAGCAATCTGGATGACAATTCCCGCTGACAGCATTAATATGGAAAATCCCTCACCTCTTCTGAAACAGCTCCAGAGCCTCTCTGCCTTCACTGCATCTGATATAAAAGCAAGTAAATTGAATTTTTCAGCATATCTTTACATTTTTTTTTCAAGGAAATAGAAGGGGTTTATTTCTAAAAGTAAAGAAAATGCACTTAACATGAAATTTACCCGTGTCAAGTGCATCATTGTAAGTTTCTGGTGATACAGGCTGAGGCTCCAAAGGTTGAAACAGAGAGTTTTATAAGCAGGCTTTTTTTTTTTAAAGAAAAAAAATAAGTATTAACATGAAAAATGAAGGATTCTTCAATACTTCACTCAAGTGTTTACATAGCACTGGCCTAACACCTGAAAAACCCCAATTTCTCTTCAAATTCTGGCTGTTTTATCTCCAATTGACTGGCTGAAAAATTCATAGCTGCATTACAGATTTCCTCACAGATGTTTAACCTCAGTTTCAAAACCTCAGCGATGCCAACCTCAGGACTCCCAGGAAAGCCTCCTCCACCACCTCCATACTTAAAATTGCATTTTCACCACTTCTTGAAGCATCTTGTTATTGTCAGGAATCCTGCACCAGTTTTGCTCAGACACATCGTTATGCACAGAGTGCAATGCAAAGAAAGAAAGAAAGAAAGAGTCCCGTGATTGTCAGTGATACTGGCACAGGTTGCCCAAAGAATTTTCGGATACCCTGTCCCTGGAAGCGTTCAAGGCCAGGTTGGATGAGCATTGAGTGCTGGAAGGTGTCCCTGTCTATGGCTGGGGGTCAGAATTAGATGGTTTTTAAGGTCCATTTCAACCAAATTTCTACAGGATGAACACCTCCAGCTCCCTGGGCCACTCCTCATTTGCTGAAAATTTTCAATTTCTCTTCTGGAGTCCCAGTCCCATTTCACCAGCAAGGTGATTTCTGTTACGGGGGCGTTCAGAGACGACATGAAGGAGAAAAGGGGTGTGTTATGGTGGGCATCACTTGGGTCTTTCATTCCTTAAATGCAACATTTTGTATGCAATGGTGTTTGCTCACAGGCAGCCCTGCAGCATTGCAGCTTTGCTATTATTAGATGAGCTATTTAATTTTTTTTTTTCTCAGGATTGGATGATGAGTACCTACATCAACATTTACTGTGGATCAAAGCACCATCAAGGAGGGATTTAAAGCCTGAAGTGGTTCTTTATGATTAATAGAGCCTCCTCTCTCTGGTGATTAAGGACTCATTTCATTAAGCTAATTCCCTTAATTCTTTTAAGTTAAGCAAATGCAGAACTCCTAGATAAAAAGATATTACACATCTTTGACCATTTAATCTATTTTAAAATAAGCAATTGGTTTCATTTACTATATTAAAATATATATCTACTTATTCTTAGAAAAATTCAGACAGGAGGAAACTTTTTAAAGGCTGTTCTCAATACCCAAAACTGTTCATTCATAATAAAAATCTGAAGGCTGCTTTCAACAGAAATTTGAAGTAGTAAATTGGAAATAGAAAAGTGAGTCTGGAAGCCCTGGGGAAGTCAGGAGATGCTCAGAAATAAAAGAGAAATTTGTTAAATTTCAAACCCATCAGGCTGATGCAGTGTTTGAATGCACGCTTGTGAATGAGCAGATTATTTTAACTGTCAGACACATTAGTCTGTAATGTTTCAAATGCCACACAGATCTGGGAGTGAAGGCAGATATATTTAATTTCAAGTTCTGCCAGAGGCTTCCTATGCAGAATGCTCCACCTGACCCTTCCCTGCTCTTCCCAGGAGCCAAACGCTGCTCCCAATCATCCCCCAGCTCTCAGGGAAAACTAATTCCTTACAAAATGGTCAGAGAACCCCCAATTCAGGTCTGTGGTGTACAAACGAGATTTTTACAATTCAGAGAAGATATCAGAGGTGGGTGGGAGGCTGTTTTCTTCTGATGGATGAGTGTCAGAGATACCAAAAAAATTTAAGTGTATATTGAGTCTTCCAAGTCTGAGAGTGATTACTGAAGAACAAATGTTTTTCTGAGGGTGCCAAACCATTTAGACACATTTTTAGGTCCTGGCTATTTATAAACAGCAGTGCCAAATACCTGTTGTAAGGATATTAACGCCAGATTTGAGAAAGCTGTTACAAATATGCTGGTATGTCTTGCTTGTCCCCTTATCTCCAATTCGTAAATATGAAATCTAAAATCTGCAGAGCTGAATTATTGCCTACAGAGCATCCAATGTTTATTCAAGTTGGAAAAGCTGACTGCCTGGCTCAAGGAATTTCCTATTTGCTCCAACTGCTTCAAGTACTGAATTGTACCAGCCCACATTTGTACCACAGCTGGTGCTGTAAGAGGCGGAAAAATTTGGTCTTTGACTTCCCAGACCTCGCTCCAGAGCCAGCTGAGAACGTGGGGGCACCTTCACCTCCAATCCCACACCTTCCCCTTTGGAAAGGGCTGCAGAGAGACCCCAGACTGGTTTGCAGCTCCACTGCTGAGGGTTTGTGGGGTTTTTCATTCTCCTTCAGATTCTGCCCTTCATCTGCTGCTGCAGAGGGGGCAAAGCAGAGAACCCAAATTTATTTTCTCTTCTGCAGAGCAGTTAACTGTGAGTGGGTTATTCCAGCTCCCAGGAGTGCCCCGTGGTGTGTTCAGCAGTGCCCTCTGC
Source organism: Malurus elegans (assembly GCA_013397995.1). NCBI lineage: Eukaryota > Metazoa > Chordata > Aves > Passeriformes > Maluridae > Malurus > Malurus elegans. The sequence goes on from VZRP01010386.1 coordinate 148,429, forward strand.
AATCTCTGCACTCATTCCTCAGCTGTTTTCCTTGGAATTGAACCTCTCTCCAGGTTTTATTAGGCCAGCCCAGCTGCTGCTCTGCCTCTCGCTGGCCCGCTCTTCACGAGTGAGAAAACTGCACCAAGACAAAGTGTTTGAAGATTAAAGAGTTTCAGGACAAGACGAAATGGCTCTTTTGCTGTACTGATCTGCAGCTCTCAAAGGTTTTTTCTTTTTCTTTCTTTTTTTTTTTTTTAACATCAAAATATCTCAATTTTCTTTCGTTGCCAGAGTAATAAACTCTGACCCTCCATATTGTGCACGTGCTCTGTGTTCAATTTCACCTTCATACCTAGTTCAGAGCCCTCTTAAATTATGTTTTAATTTTAAGCAGTGATACTTCATTTATTAAGAACTAATGTTTCTATGGAAAAAAAACAAAAACAAAAAACCCACTACTTTGAGTGAGAGGCCAAAAGAAAATATTCTATTACTACTCTTCCTCAGTAAAAATCTTTTGAAATTCACCTTCATTTCCATGGTATAACAAGCCTTTGGTGGTTTTGTCTTTACAACCAGACTAGACATCATAAATTTGGAGATTGCTGCCTTGTTCTGGACAGTAATTTTTATGTACAGCGCTCAAAAAACCTGGGTATATTGTACCCTCATCCACTTACAGAAATGTGTATCTGTACATCACTCTAACTTGTTCTGAGCCTAAGCCTTTCCTCCTAGGGATGGCCATTATTTGTATTTCAGGGGTTCTCATAAAGCAGGATCTGAAAATATTCAGCTCACACCCAGATTTGGATCAGCTGAACCAGAATTTTTGGTAACAGTCACCCTAAAAGTTCATGTTTGAGTGCCCCAGTCACAGGCAACAAGCATAGGAGGAAGATGAAGAACAGGTTTCTGAAAATCACTGCAGACATCCCAAAGCAGTTCCTGGTGTTGTCAGGGGGTTTACATTCCAGAAACAGTGCTGAGTCTTGTTAAAAAATAAAAAAAACCTAAAAATATTTTCATGACTATACAGGCTCCTTTTTCCCCCACTTAATTTCTTCATCTCCCATGAGCCAGCTGATCACAACTTCTGGCACTGCAACAGTAGGGAAGTGACAATTGCATTCTACAAACAAAATACTTCATTTCTTGGGCTGCAATTGTTCTTTTCTGCTTTGAATTATGCACGTGGATAAACTTACGCACTTCTTGATTGTTCTTCCAAAGACTAAAACCCACAGTTGCCTGTTCCTGTGAGGAATAAGGTCAGAGCAGAAGGTGGTAAATTGCAGAAAGTGTAGAGATTTTTTTCAGTTTTTCTCATTGAAAGCCAAGCTGCTGCATAAATCAGCCATGAAATCCTTGTGGAGTGTGAATAATCAAAACGAACTGAAAAAAAATAAAATATTTTCCAGTTATTCCTATTTATTAAAAAACAGAACTTACAATGCAACCAAAAAAATTATGTGTGCACCATGCATGGAATAATATTTGAAATTGAGTTTAACCTTACCAACTCATACAATGCAATGCTTTAAAATACAGCCAGAACACAGATTTTAATATTAATAAATTTTTTCCCATAACTTGTGCTGATAATTTCCCCAGTGGGGTCATTTTTAAAGGAAGCCCCTTTTTGCTAGGAAAAATTGTCTGCATCTTCCACAAATGCACAACAGCCTAGTAATGAAAGGATAGGCAACAGCTGCAGCACTGAGAAATCCCAGGATATTATTTATCAAACAGGAGTTGTGCAATTACAACTACAGCAATTTCAGTTGTTACAGCGCTCAGGGGTGCCTGTACAATCATCAATTTAATATTTAGCCAACCCAAATCCGGCCACATTGCTCCTCAGACAGACTGGCTTCTTACAGAAACAACTATTTTCTTCACATGTCTTCTTAATTTATGTCTTTCAAGCACAGGCTGCCTTAAAAACACGAGGTGTTAGATATCTTGAATCCCAGTGTAACACATGGTTCTGATAAGGACAGCAGAACAGAGCAGCATTTTGCTCTGATAAGGACAGGAGAACAGCACAGCCTTGGAGAAATAGATAAAGGATGTGACTCAGGCACACAGAAGCCATGCAAAAGGCCAGTAGGATGCCAGCTCAGCTCTGCCAGGCTGACAGAGCAGAACTTATGCAAAACAACAAAATTGCACTTGCTCAAAAGAGAGGATCCAGGAAAGAGCCCAGAAAAGGATGTCTGACTTTGAAGACAGACCCCAAAGACCCCTAAAATTTGTGATAACGGGTGCAGCTATGTAAAACAATGTTTGGTTATTATTTTATTATTATATTATTATTTTATTTTATTTTTAATCATTTTATAATTTTATTATTATATTGCTTTATCATTTTATCATTTTATTATTTTATGTTTACCTATACACCAAGTGAGTGGGGCTAGCCAATGAACACACAATCAGTGTGCATGATAAAACTCCTGTTCACCTGACAATGAGAGGAAGGATTCTCCAAATGCCCAGCAGGCTGTGATAAAGGATCCCTCCTTTCTAATACTCAAAACTCTGTCAGAAAGTTTCTACCTTGCCAATTTGGCTATCCATTTCTAGAACTTCACCAAAATTATTTTTGCAGCATGCTATAATTTCCCTCTCAATTAAATAATAATTTTAATATTTTTAAGTACCTTAGACCTTGATTAAAAGCTAAGAGAACTGGAGAGCTCATGATTCTAGCAGTCTCCATACAAGCCATTATTTCTACTTAAATCTGCCAGTATGATCAGTATGATTTCCTTGGGTGATCCTCCAATATGAAAATCAGTTGTGGTGCCAGTTTAGAGATCAGTAAATTTAGGAGCCCAAACAATTGCACAGACATCAGCATTTATTTCACTGTTTTCATTTGATAAAAATTTCAGAGATAGAAAAGACTATTAAGAACTGATTTAATAGATTTTATTTATCTGTAAAGTTGTTTATTTCGCCATCTCGTCCTGCTGGTTGTCTGCTATTCAAGGTTCTGTAGAAAATTCCTGTCATTGCAATGGGATGCACCAAAACTCCCAGCCAGTCAACACAAGCCAATCCAAATAAAACAGGANCACAGCCTTGGAGAAATAGATAAAGGATGTGACTCAGGCACACAGAAGCCATGCAAAAGGCCAGCAGGATGCCAGCACAGCTCTGCCAGGCTGACAGAGCAGAACTTATGCAAAACAACAAAATTGCACTTGCTCAAAAGAGAGGATCCAGGAAAGAGCCCAGAAAAGGATGTCTGACTTTGAAGACAGACCCCAAAGACCCCTAAAATTTGTGATAACGGGTGCAGCTATGTAAAACAATGTTTGGTTATTATTTTATTATTATATTATTATTTTATTTTATTTTTAATCATTTTATAATTTTATTATTATATTGCTTTATCATTTTATCATTTTATTATTTTATGTTTACCTATACACCAAGTGAGTGGGGCTAGCCAATGAACACACAATCAGTGTGCATGATAAAACTCCTGTTCACCTGACAATGAGAGGAAGGATTCTCCAAATGCCCAGCAGGCTGTGATAAAGGATCCCTCCTTTCTAATACTCAAAACTCTGTCAGAAAGTTTCTACCTTGCCAATTTGGCTATCCATTTCTAGAACTTCACCAAAATTATTTTTGCAGCATGCTATAATTTCCCTCTCAATTAAATAATAATTTTAATATTTTTAAGTACCTTAGACCTTGATTAAAAGCTAAGAGAACTGGAGAGCTCATGATTCTAGCAGTCTCCATACAAGCCATTATTTCTACTTAAATCTGCCAGTATGATCAGTATGATTTCCTTGGGTGATCCTCCAATATGAAAATCAGTTGTGGTGCCAGTTTAGAGATCAGTAAATTTAGGAGCCCAAACAATTACACAGACATCAGCATTTATTTCACTGTTTTCATTTGATAAAAATTTCAGAGATAAAAAAGACTATTAAGAACTGATTTAATAGATTTTATTTATCTGTAAAGTTGATTTCACCATCTCGTCCTGCTGGCTGTCTGCTATTCAAGGTTCTGTAGAAAATTCCTGTCATTGCAATGGGATGCACCAAAACTCCCAGCCAGTCAACACAAGCCAATCCAAATAAAACAGGAACATGTCCCACATCCTCAGGTGACATTTGGTCAGGCACGTGGACTCTTTCAAACGTGATCAGTATAAAGAGGAAGGAGAAGGTGCTGGAAAATTCTGTTTTTTCAAAGCCAAGCCAAAGAGATAAATGCACCACAGTCTGTTTCAACATCTTTTATGACTCTGGGTCAGGATCTGTTTTCATAGAGCAAAGCAGATTTTGACAGAGCTGTATCTCTTTGTGGCTGGGATAATGCATCAAGACAAAATGGGATGCCACTTTTCCAAGTTCACTGGAAACCACAGCGGTGAGTTATTGCACAAATTCAAAACTCAGAACTAAAGAACTCAAATAGAGAAAAAAACCCCTCCAATGTAACCTTGAAATATCCCCCTCTGTAATCTACTCTGTTTTACAACAAACACACCAAGGGAAGCGTTAAACACCAAGAGTGACCTGACTCACCATCAGGTGCAGCCCAATTTCTAATTTGTTGGATAATAAACAACTCAGTGATCACCATTTCATTCACATGTAGAGGTCATTTGCAAACTCCAGAAGGTCAAAAAGATGTTTTCAAAAAACACTGGAATAAAATAAGAGATTTTTGTGTTCTGCAAATATAAATCAAATACGAGGGAACCTGGGGAACCAGCAAGGGCCACGAATATTTTCACAAGCCTGCAGAAAACAGAAGAGTGACTTGCTGTGATGTGTTAGCCAAGTTATTATTTACTTTAGCCTGTGTTATTATTTACTTTCCAAATCTCTTGACTCCCAAGGAAGTGCTGTGTCAATTAATTATACATGAATTTACATGATGAAGTAACTCTTAATTGTACTTTTTTTAAACACCTAAACAGCAAAATTTTGACTTCAGATAAGTCTCAAGAAAATATTGGTTGGTTTCTATCACTCCAAAGAATAATTACAAGTCCTTGATGTGTCCTAAATGTGCGCTTAACAAAAATTTTGCACAGTTGATGACATGCATAGTTTATAATACTTTTCAAAAGTTTAAAGAACTCACAGTGATATTTTTGCCACTGCCCCTCAGTTATGCTCCAAAGCTCCAGTACAATTTATTTTCTCGCCTTGGTTAGGGAAATTACAGCTCTGCAAGCACCAGGAATGAATGTCTCTGGTCTGACTCTCTGCTGAATAAAAGCTCGCTGCAAACCAGTTTAGAGAAGGGTGTTCAGCTGGTGACATGAATCAGCAGACACAAGCTGCTACATTTTATAAAGTTCTTACACATGAATTTAAGCTTTGTAGACTGGTTGGGGCAGTATTTGGGGATAAGGCTTCTCCTCCGTTGTCCAGAATCTGAGTTATATTTCATGTTCTCTATTGTCTGTCCCGTCCAGTTGTGTCATTAAATATCACAATGCTCCACATTGCCCCAGGGAAAAGAACCTCTTAAAGCCAGGTATTTAAGTATTAGGCAAAAGAATACCACCCAAAAAAAAAAAAAAAAAAAAAAAAAAAAAAAAAAAAAAAAAAGAAAAAGAAAGAGAGAAAAAGAGAAAGAGAAAGAGAGAGAAAGAGAAAGAGAAAGAGAAAGAGAAAGAGAAAGAGAAAGAGAAAGAGAAAGAGAAAGAGAAAGAGAAAAAGAGAAGAAAGCTTTCACCAGCATGAAACCAGACAGAATGTATGGCAGAGGAGCTCAATTCCATCTTTCCCCTTATTGAAGCTACCACTGACCACAGGAAACATTTAAACCCCCGGACACAGGATGGTCTGAGGTCAGAAGGGCAGCGGCATCAATCTTTCCTACCAAAGCTAAACCGCTTCACGGGGATGAATGAAATATTTATTGAGCCAAGAAAAGAAGAAAAGGGATTCACAGCCCACTGGTTTGGGTATCTGATTCCTTGCCAGAGAAACATGGCTTTCTGTGCTGCTCTGCTGACTCCTGAATGCAAAGAAAGTGTTGGACAGCACAGAAGAGGGGATGGATGCATCCTTATCTCCCACTAAGCACAGAGCCACGGGGTTTAGAGCCTTCTGTTTGCTGCACCAATCAATATTTAACCTCTCTGCACAAAGGGAATCAGGTTGAGGATGCTGGAGTCCTTTCTGTCTGTGAGGGTTTATTGATGCTTCTGTGTATAACACCTGTATGTTCAAAAAAGCCAAAAAATTTCAAAGCTAGAAGTGTGTTTTTTTGACTTTGAAACACACCCAGACAAACCAAATGAAAATTTGACACAACTAGCCACAGTGCAAATTAGTAGAGAAGCATCTAGTTATTTTTATTACCCCAAGTTTAAAAAAAAAAAAAGTTACCTGCAAGTCTGAAAAAGGTCATTAGCATAATTTAATATTTATAAGGAATGGATGACACAGACCCTGACATAATTTTTTTGGTGAAGCAGCAAACAGAAATAATTTCTGCAAGCTTCCTACAAATAGCAAGTTAGCTGTGACATGCACACATGCGAATTATTAGAAAAACCCTCCAGCAGTAATGAGCCACGAGCCATACAGTCACAGCAGGAGCAGCCACATTTAAATTCACTAGGCTAATGAGGGGGAAAAATAAAAAAAAAAAAGACAAATCTTTGTTTATGTTATAGCCAGAAGCCACTGTCATTATTTTCCTATCTGAATGCAAAATAAAAGTCTGCTATAATCAACATATGCTGGCTTGGTCAGGTGATCAAAGTTACTTCTGGTGAGGTGGTGGAATTTGGGAGGTTTGATCCCCAAGGACTTGTTCAGAAAATTGTCTTTTGGGGATGATCTCTAGTGATGCATAAAATGAAAATTTAGTTCTGTAAGATATGCTTTGCCACTGGGCAGATTGCTGAAGAGAAAGTGGAGTTCCATTAGTTCCTGCTATTTGTGTTTGCAAGCTGTTTACAAATACTGAGCCAAATGATACAAGATTTTAAGTGAATATTCACTTGTTTACTAAAAACCCAGTAGTTTGCTATCTAAATTTATAGTAACTAAATTCTCTAGAAATATATATATATTTTTATAAGAAACACAAGCATAAGAAAAGCTTTTTTGGACATAGAATCCCAGAACTCCTGCCAAACTATCAGCTTTATGTGCAGACCAGAAAATGCTCCGGTGTGCTAGAACTCAAATTTTACCAAGTCAGTCCACAAATTTCCAATAAATGTTTTCACTCCCCCTTTTTGCATTCTTAAGCAATCTACAACCAAACAAGCAATAGAAAAACAGTTATTTGGATTCAATAAACCAGACAGTACATGGATTTTTTTTTTGCACTGTATCTCCAGGGTATCAGAAACTCACCCACAGTGGCTGAGGACTCAAACCCGTTAGAGGAGACCAAATAGATAAACCCAAATTTGGGATGCCAAGAGTGAAAGGGATCAATGGTGCATTAAAACAACTGAAATAGTGGCTTTCATACAATTCCTCACATGGCTCACTCAAAGCTTGGTTTTAAGGATCAAATGGCCAGCATCTGGTGCTCAGAGGAACACAAGGAACATAGAGCAGAGCACAGAGAAGCAGGAATTCAAAAGTTGCATCTTTGAGAGAAGTGGCACAATGATGTGAAATGATTTAAATTATTTAGATTGCATTGCAATGATTTAAATCTGCATAAAGTAATGTTAGTTTGTAGCCAGGTTAAAAATGAGGTAAAAGATTTACTACTTGCCCCTCCCCCTACCATCTACCAATATTTATCTTGTTTGGGGGTTTTATTTAAGCAACTTCCTGCTTTCACATATATATTTTAACTTACATATTTTTTTAATGTGTATACACACATGTGAGTGTGTCTGCGTGCACAGAAACTGCAAAAACACAAGCAGGAGCTACTACATGAAATTATTTTGCATTATTTAGTGAGCAGGGTAGTACTGTTTAATCATGAGGATAACGTGTTGTCCACTCAGATAAACAGAGAAATAGAAAATATATATAGTTAATTTTATCATTCCAGTCACTACAAGCCAAGAGGGAGCAGAAAAAAAAAAAAACCCAAAAGATGGAACAGATAGAGTTGATAGATTCCTTTAATCAGCTTGTACTCTAAAACCCAGCTGAACCACAAGTTGTGTGGGGCAGGGTAGAAATCTGACTTGACAGAAAAGGTCATGCAGGCCCTGAACACCAGATAAACTGAGAAGAAATGTTAGTTCATTATCCTGAGATCCCGTGAGACCAAAGGCTTCGGTCTCTTGCAGCTGCCTTGCACTGAATCCATTAAATGTGCCTTTTAAAACTTTGTCTTCCAGGAATGCTGAGAGTTTTGATTTAAAGCAGCCAGATTATGGAAAAAATTACACCTTTCCTGGTAATCAGGTCCAGTGTTTGACAATCACATCACAATGTGGGGGAAGACAACAAAAAGCTCCAATTCCAAGACAAACTTGTCAGACTTCAGCTTCCACTGCTGGGGCACGTGAAGGGCGTGTGGCTGTTCAGTTTTTTTTGTTCCCTCCTCTTCCATTTTTATGCATTTTTGTCACATTCCACTTCTCCTTTCCCTTTCTTCTTTGATTTTAAAGTATTAAGCAGCCATTCCCTTCTCCCACTACAATGAATTTTCATCTGCCTTCTAATGTGTCAGACCATTTTTTCCCTTTTTCAGAGCTTCAGCTGCATCACAAAATTAAAAGTTACTGAAAATTCAGTACCCATATGGCAGTAGAACCATTCTCACTCGTGCTGGGACAAGACAAATCATTTCCTTGCTCACATTTAGTGCTCCCTGACCCATCTGCCTGCAGACCATCTCACCTTGTTCTGCCACAGCACATCCTCTCTTCCTCACATACCGTTACTCCCAGGTCCTTTTAGCTGCTGCCTTCCACTAATTTCTCATTTGAAGTAGGCTCACACTCCTTATTTCTCCGAGGATCACTTTACATTCGGTGTATTTAAAGTTTATTTCTGTATCAATGAGCACCTATTTATCATTCTTTCAGCTGCTGATTTATCTAAGTGCTTTCTCCATACTGATTTTGCAGTTACTGCTGCAAAAGTGTTATAGCTGAGCTGTGATAAACTTAATAGGATGATTCCAAATAATCAATCCTGCAGTGCTGGGGACTGCTAACATCCATTACAGCACTGCTGGAAAAGGCCATTCCATCATGACCACAAATTCACTTGGGAAGTTTGGAAAAGGGAACTGAACTTTCACTCGATCTTTGCTGTGAGATAAAGTAATGGCAAGAGAGCTCCCTGCTGTGCAGTCAACAAAGGTACAGGAAGAATAGAGAGAGCTCATGAGCTGTGACAGGTTGGGCTACCAAAAGTGCAGAACTGGCAACGGACCCACAGAACACTCAGCTGCCACGCTGACACCGGCCACACATCATTAATAACAAGAATAATTTGAATTAAGTTTTGTTTTCCAAACAACTGCAGCAGATTCCAGGCTGGATGGACACACTTTGCCACCAAGTGGAGCCATGAAATGAATCAAGGGGAAGGTGAGGAAGACAATTTTTATAATTTTTTTAATCATTTTGAATCCCCAGTCCACCTTGCGGGGAGGGAATGGGCGATATCCCAGACCCAAAACACAGTCAGCCACCAGAGGAGCCCAACACCACACTGGGACAATCAGGCACAGCGCGTCACATCCTAGAGAGATCAGCAAAGAGCAGCATCTCATCGTGATTAATAGAGAAAATTATTTCCTTACTGGGAAGAAATTCATCATTTGAGCTGCTAAGCATGAGAGAGAACCCAGGAGAGTCAGGACGAGGGCTTCTCACACAAAACACCACCTTCTCCTGAGCAGCCTTTGGCCTCTTTTGAGAAGCAGTCTAATTCTGCCAACACAGCCCTGATATGCACATTTTCTACCTGTCCTTCTGACCAATCAGTACTGGCTCAAAGCAATTCACAATTGGTTTTGCAGCACATCTTCTTCCTACAAAGAAAACCATGCAGGTGATTGCATCGATTTTGCAGCTAAGAGAAGCAGAAGCTCAGTGAATGCATTTCCTGCAGCGAATCTGCAGGTGGAACTGCAAACAGAAGGTCAGCTCAGGGCTGAGGTCTTAAAGCTTCCTGACTGGCTTCCTTTCTCACATCAATTTTGAAAGAAAGAAATAAAGGATTTCAGTGCTTGGCAGTGACAAGAGACAATAATGATGTTTGTTAATCAAGGAAACCAAAGAGTGCAGGAAATCACCTGTACAGAGTCTGTTTTATTTGAATTGACAATCTATTTTGCTTTATTAAACAGCTGTCTGTGTCAGAATAATCAAAGGAATTCATGCAGTGATTTAACATTCTGCTAATCTTCACCCACTCTTTGCAACTCTGTGGGTTTGGGTTTATTTTGTTGGTTTGGAGTTTTTTTTGTTGTTTTGGGTGGCTTTTTGTTTGTTTTTTTTGTTTGGTTGGGTTTTTTTTTTGTTTTTTGCTTGTTCGTTTGGTTCTTTTTTATTTGTTTGTATTTTGGTTTTGGGAGGGGTTGGGTTCTTTTGTTTGTTTGTTTGTTTTAATTCTTTTTTTATCTTTTCTTTTTTTGGTCTTTGGTCTTTTTTTTTTTTTTTTTTGTTTGT
>VZRP01010386.1:159046-173610 GCA_013397995.1 Malurus elegans
TTTTTTTTTTTTTTTTTTGCTGTGGGCCGTGGACCTTCAAAGTAATCTCTAGAAATTCAAAAAACGTTCCCTAGCAGAGCCAGCCTGCCTCTGCTTCAAATTCTATGCTTCCATTTGGGACTGGCTTCCTTTCCCACGTTATTGCTGCAAATAAAACGTCTCCTATGGTAAGGAATCCAGCATGAAAATATGCTTCATTACCCCATATGGTGATGAATACTGATTTTCCCTTGGGCTGCCAGGAAGTTTTTATCTGTGTATTGAAACACCAATTGGATTTCACAAGGATTTTTCCCTACCTCTTTAGGGTTCTTTACAGTGACTGATGCTTTGGGACAGGGAGCAGAAGCAGCACTGTTTAAGATAATTCCATTTTAAAGGTGCCATGGCTGCTGTGAGCAATTTCTGCTGCCCAAGACAACTTACACAGGTTATTTTGAAATACTGTTTATCTTCACTGAAACTTCAAAGTGGTTTTCTGTTGTATTTGAAGAGTTATTTGCTTTGAGACACCTTTCAATAATGAATCAGCCTATTTATCACTATCCACATTGTACATTCACAAGCTGGCTGACAAAGGAAAATAGTTCGTTTTGTAAAACTTCATTTTACTCACTGAACTTTCTCAAAACCAGAACTGCTGTCATTCTGTCACGTGAAAAGGGGGAGGTTTCCTCAAGCTCTGTTTGATTAGTCTGTCAGCACCCCAGAAAAGTCGAGACCCAGACAGTATCTGGCTGCAAAAATCTACTCAAAGAAAGATGCTAATTAAAAGCAATGTACTAACAAGTTCTAATTATCAATAAAAGTCAACCTGAGACAATCATTCAGGTCAAACCCAGTACAGTTCTTACTCAATAGATGTCCCCATTGACTGTTCCCAACAACGAAGTTTTTCTTCTAAATTCTCCCCATTTTTAGCTCATTTTTTTACTATTTCTTTTTGTTTAGGTGGAGTTTGAGTGACTTTAGTCATACATCTTACTCCGTGGTTGTTGTACCAGGGGGGATGATATCTCAGGACAGTACCTGAGATTCTCCTGGGATGGAAGGAGTCAAGGAGGCCGATTTTGCCACAGTGGCTGATTTAACAGCAGGACACCTTCCTTCATCTCCCTCCATTTTCATTTGCAGTGATTAACTAGAAAGCACCAACTGATTCCCTCTGCAGTGCTATTGGCAGAGCCTGCCTTTGGTGTCTCCAATCTTCTCCACCCACCCTTTAGTCCCCCTTGATTTTATTGTGTGGGGGAGGTTGGATGTGTTCACCGTGTTCCATCCAGGGAGTAGCAGCTGTGTTTTATCTTTTATCTTTTATCTTTTATCTTATCTTTTAACTTTTTACCCCCAAGTCATCTTCCCACACAATCAAAACAAATTACACTTACATTTTCCTTTCTTCACATCTAGATCTCACCAATGATGAGGGAAACGCAAAAGTAACCTCTTTAGAACTTTGCATGTTTGCATTTGTCCAGCTACTCCACAGTGACCTTTTTTTCAGAAAGGACTTCACCGTGATGATCACATGTTGGAGCTAGAAACTCACACAGGACGTGATAAATATAGAAAAAACCATGATAAATATGGAGTTATGATGAGCAGGAAAGCTTTCCCTTGAGCAAGCAGAGAGTTTCCACGATTTCTATTTGCCCTGTCACTTTGATAGAGGTGAGGAATATTGCTTCACAATAATTGTATTTCACAATTCAAAGTCACACGGACACCTTAGATTTGTATCGGGCTACAGAAAATGCTACACCAACATACCTTTTCCTCTGCTGAGCAGGGATTTTGGGCAAAAAATAAGGAACTACACTGTGCTTGAGCTTAACTTTGCTGAACTGGCTTTGCTCATTGGAGCTCTTAGTGCAAATAGATAGAGGAGGATCCTTAAGAATGTTCATGAAAAGCCCTGAATTTCCCTGGGTCAGCTGCTACACATCATCTATCCTACCCCCTACAGACAGCTAAGAATGCACTTAGAATGTATTCAAAAAAATAAAATCAGTGATCATGTATGAACAAACATCAAATAAAACAATCATCACTTCTGAGATGAGAACATTGCCAACTTTGCAGGAAGGGAAAGTGAAATGCCATTACAAAGTTCGAGATTGAATGCTTCTGCACGCTCACCAGAGAAACTTATTACCTTGGTACATCCTGAAGGTTTTTTCTTATATCTTAGAAGCAAGTTACCAAAACTGCAGTAAAACCATTGTTTAGTGACAGTACTATTTAGGAAAGTTTAGTTTAAGAAGCGCTCTAGCTTCCCAATGCACACAAACTGTTCTCTGTGATTTAAGGAACTTGTCATGAAAAGAGGGAATATTCAAGAATAATTTTATTTCAATAGCAAAGCTAATCTCCTGTGTCAGAATAATGGAAGAAACAAGTTCATATCATCACCTGCTGGTTATGAATCTGCAGCGATTCTTGTCTCAGTGCATAAAACTCTATCGAGCTTTCTCCTGAAGTGAAAGATGAAAGATGCAGCACATGCCTACTCACCAGTGAGGTTCAACTGTTCTAAAAATGGGATCATGAACCACAGTGCCAAGCTCACCCTCTTTCAAAATTCATTAGAAAACCCTTTTTAGTTTTTACCCTGATGTTAACAGATAAAGAGCTATTTCCTTCACAACACACTCCCATTCCCTATTAAAACACATATCACCTTTTCCCCCCTCTCTTTAGTGAAAAATGCTGTTCTCTCACAATCTTTGCAAACACTTTGTGTATAATGGAATTTCCTAAAGAACAGTTTTGATACCCTGCAGTCACAGTAGTTAACACTGGCAACACTTGTTCATGACACCCCTGCTGTTGTTCTCGATCTTGTTGCAGGCTTATGCCACATTTCCATGAGTCAACTACTTAGCAGGATTCTTTAGATATCCACAAAGTTCCCTTTCTAAGAAGCAAAGAACATAACCATGACAGAGAGATGAGACACAGCATCAGCCCAGCACAGAGATACACTGTTCATTGAATTTGCCCCCAGTGTGAGCAAATTCCTTCAGCGGGCCATCACAATAATCTCAGTTGTGTTACTTCCAGGACCCCAACTTTTTATTTCCCTTATTATCTATTTCCACATACCACATCATTATAAATGCATTTTTTATTGTAAAATACTCCCAATGTGCTACAAGCTTCCTCCCTAATTCCAATGACCATGAACCCAAACACAAATGGAGCTCTAAAATCAAGTTCTGTCTTTAAAAAAACCCAAAACACAAAACCCCCACGCCCTTAATTAGAACAGTTTTTATTAAAAGCGAGCTCTGTTGAAAGATTTCCCCTTCCTGCTTCCAAGCAGACCAGGAATAAACACAATCTGCTCTGTAGTGTTTTAGTGTTTCTAGACTCTGCTGCATGAAAGTATATTAATAAATTGAGGCATGGTACAACTCGTCCTCAAAAAGAATACTTGAATAAATTTACATATTTGTTTAATAGAAGCAAGATTGTAAAAAATGAAAAAAAAATCATCACCCAAGGATGACTTAAAAACTAAAACCCTCATCTTGCAAAGTTGCAAGCAGTACTCCTTCCAAATAATAGGAATTATGCCTTAGAGCCGGAGACCATTTGCAACCTCAACTATTATGACTGCCCCAGGCTCTTGAACGCTCTGAAATAATTTCAAAGTTTAATGAACTGTTCATTCACCGGCAGAGTTAAAATATTTTCTGGCAGAAATCCCCCTGCTAATGGAAACACACTGGACTTAGTCTTGTAAAGGCAGCAAGGACAGGGTGAGGGAATGAAGTAATACCATGGCTGAGGCAGGGAATCTCCAAAATGATGTTATTTTAACAGCTTTGGAAATGCAATGGATCAGCCAGGGGCTGAAGCAGGTCCTGGCTGCAGCAGGAAGATGAAACTAGATCCCCTTTAAAGGTCCCTTCCAACCTGAACTATTCCCTGATTGTGATAGGAGCAGACAGATCTCAGTGATGTCAGTGAACATCCACACTTTATTTTTTCTTCTCAAAATTCCTGCCTCTTTGGTCACCAAGTCCAAATCCTCTACTGAAGCAACAGAAAACTCAAAACTTTAGAACTGCATGCGTGTGTTGCTCCAGAATCAAGGCAGAGTCAGGCACAGGAGGGTCCTTCCCAGTAGGGTTCCAGAGAATCACAGAAAATCCTGAGCTGGGACCCACAAAACGATCAAAATCCAACTGCTGGCCTTACACAGGACAACCCCAAGAACCACATCATGGATGCCCACCAGCATGGGATTCAAAGCATGAAGAAAAACCTCACAGGTCTACATTTCCCCTCCTTTTCTGGAAGTGGCAGAGTGAGCCCGAGGTGGAGGCTCTGCAGTTTCCACCATTAATGCACATTCCTCAGCAGCACTTTGGGAAATGTCTCTTTGCAGCCCTCATTTCACAAAGGCACTTTTTCCTGGCTGGTCTCAGAGATTGCTGCAGGAATACATCTGCCCTTTGACTGACTTTGTCAGGCAGGCTAACACGTTTAGTTTTGAAACCTGCCAATATTTCACAGCCTCTGGAACGGACAAGCTGCCAGATTTCCTTTGGGAGGAAGAAAGGAGGGGGTGTACATCCATTGAATGAAAATAACTGACACAGGGCTGGATTCAGACTCAAATAAGCCAATCTTTCACTGAATGAAGGCCACAGGTTTTGCCTCCCTGACTTTAGCAGAAAAACAATTTGAGGATTTGGCCTTTGCATTTAAGACTATTTCATAGGATTTGCTTGCCTAAAACCAGAAAAAGATTTTAGATCTGCACGAGCACAGGATGCATACAGAAAAGCTTCAACATCTGCAAATTAACTCTGCAGGCACACAACTAGAACACAGACCAGCAGTGATTGCAAGCTTGTATTGTTCAAAACAACAACAGCATCACTCAAAAAACCAACTTGCAATGGAGCAAAACATCACAGAGCTGTGTGGTTACAACTCCTCTGACTTTTGAAAGCAAAACCAATTTCTGTTACCTGCAGCTTGGTCTATAGGTGAATTTTATCAGCATGAGGCAGCACCCTGAAGAGATGTTCTAGTTTTTTGGACAGAACTGACTGAACTATTACACTAGATTCACAGGAAGAGGTAGGATGGATCTATACCATAAATAGGCATAGAAAAGTCATTTCAGCAGGTGTTTTAGTGCAATGTTTTGAAAAGCAAGGCTCCACATTAACTGTAAGGGTCACCTTTCTCGTCCAGGAATTGGCTTGTGGGGATATTCTTGAAGCATGAAAAGTAATTCCATAAAGATGACCAAGAAATGAGCTGCTAAAAGAAATAATCACACCAAGGCTTACCAGAGTCTCTCAAAAACTACATTCTAAGAAACTACAAAAAAACTATATCTTACAAAACCACACCACCACCAGCCTTTTAAACTATGTCCCAGCAAAGGAGGATAGGAGCCCAGCAGCTGCCAGGCACAGAGTTACATAAGAAAGAGACTGTTCCAAAGGTTTCTGCTAGACAGAGGAAGAGAAACCACTTTTTTTTCCTCCTCACACAAAAATAAAGGTTATAATAGCGGAGGGTTGAATAATAGCAAGAACAGTTACAGAAGGAATTGATGAATCAGGAGAGGCAGGCTGCTGGGGCTGTGCATTCAGAAAATCTGCATGGGGCAAGAATTGGCTGCACTGGAACGTCACCTGCATATCTGAACAGCAAATGCAATCAGCCAGCCCTGTGTGAGGAGCGAGGGCTGACGTGCATCATCCAGAGAACTCCCACAGACCCCCAAAAGAAAGGAGCTTTTTATCTATTCCTGCCTTTTGCTGGGCCAGAGCAATAGAAGAACACAGCAGAAGGCCAAATTACTCAATCTGAAATACTAAATGCTCAGCAGACATCTTGCCTGTGCAGTCATAGGTGATTTCCATTAAAATGAAGTGAAATAATTCAGTTACAAAGCAGTCCAGCCCACTTGGCTAACTGCCCCTGCATAGATTTGAGTATGAAATGGTAGATACTCTGAAAAGAATGAGTCCTTGGCTCAAAGAAGCCTGGAGAACTTGGAATTTTTTCACATTACTGGTTCAGTGACACATCTGCAGGCATGTTCATCCCGTGTTGCAGCTGTAACCTTCAGCATGCAGCTCTTGAGCCTTCTTTCAAAATACTGGGACTAGCCTAAAGGGCTAATTCCTCCCCTCCTTACAGTGGCAAAATTGCCAAAATATCTACAGGACAAGGAAGCAAAGGGCAGTCCAGGAGCAAGAGATCAGCACTGTCCTGTTTGCAGCCCCAGGGTTTGAGAGGATGCAGGACTAAAGTCATGTAATGAAGGCATTGAGCATTTCTACTGCAGGATGCAGTGCTGAGAAAGAGGAAAGAGATAAATATCATTCCATTTGTTCTCAATCAATGGGTAATATCAGGAGGATTCCCGTTTGTGTCTGAGCACCACATTTAAATTATCAGTAAGCATATTTTCTTGACAGATGTCTGATTGTAATCCCCCATCTGATTCAACCTGCAGTCACCGGGGCTACTCATGCTAAAATACTGCAATGGAAGACTGAGATGAAATAAGAGCTGAAATAAGAAATAAAATACCTATTTTTGAGCCACAAAGGCTACATTACACTCTCAAGAAGCACTAGGATCAACAAGGAAGTGCTGTCATGGATGGGAAAACTCTATACAGATTTCCCTTTACTTACACCAAGCCCCCACAGCTTTTCTGGGAAGAACAACTCTCTTCTAATGATAAAAGCATAACAGAATCAAGGATTTGTCTCAGTGCAACGAGCATGCTGATGCTGACTTGGAATATGATAACTGCTTTTATGTTTTAGACCACATATTTCAGGAACACTCACACTTGAAATGAGGGCTTTGGGCACTCCTGGACCTCTTGCCATCACCAGCTCAGCCAGCAACACATGCACTGCACGACCTTTGAAATGAAAAATCAGTATAGCATCCAACCTGATAAATATTTCTAACTGCAAATAATAAATTTGTGAGAAATAAATCAATATTATTTACATTGTAATTAGATTTAGATCATGAGATTCACTGCAAGGTTAGTACAAATCTGTGAAGAGCATAAAACAACCCCACCAGAACCAAGTAGGTTACAGAAGATAAGTGTACAAGGTCAGAATTTCAAATTAAGGGCATACTGTTCAAAACAAGAAATTGAAAATTAATCTTTAATAAAAAGATTATTAAAGGTTAATACACATCTAGTTTGAAAAATGAACTCAAAAAATATAGTCACTAGAATAGGAATGATTCAATGGAGGCCCATGGCTGCAGACTGCCATGCATGCTGAAATCATTTCATACTCATTATGACATATGAACATTGTATTCTACTGTAATCAGTCTTCATAGAGTTAAGAGTTATAATAAA
Organism: Malurus elegans; assembly: GCA_013397995.1. Taxonomy (NCBI): domain Eukaryota; kingdom Metazoa; phylum Chordata; class Aves; order Passeriformes; family Maluridae; genus Malurus; species Malurus elegans. Next base: position 166,422 of record VZRP01010386.1, read on the forward strand.
AAAGCAAATTTGATATCAGAAATAGTGCTGCCAAACTTCATTTAAAAATCCCCACCCTGAAAACGGGATGCTAAGCCTTGTGTTTAGCAGGACAGTAATTTAGGCATTAAAGCAGACTTTGGCAAGGAGAAAGCCAGTCACTCATCTGGCAAGAGGCTTAGTTAACAAAATAACGATTAAATGTATACTGAAGTCTGCTCTGCAACACTTCCCTGGAAGTTTTGAATAATGCTTTTTGTCCTAAAGGGAAGTAAGGAGGAGGAAAGGGTAAAGGCAGGATGGATTGTGAAACAGCAACATGTACCCATTCACTAAGCACGGGCCAGGACTGAGGTGTGTGTCAGGTGGTGCAGGATTCAGGGGTGATTCCGCTTCTTCTTTCTAACATTTAAAACACTTCCAGCCTCTCAAGACTATTTTCTTCCACCAGGTCTCTGATGGGAATGTAAGAGAGGCAGCCCTGACGTTCAGCATCTGCTCTCAGAAGCAACGCTTCTCCTGTGGCCCAGAGCTGTCAAATTAAATAATTCTTTTCTGTCCACAAATCAGCTGAGTTACTGCAAAAGCAGAAGCAATGCTCTCCCCTTTTTGTCATGCACAGCAGGCATCGTGTATTTTTATTAATCCCCACAGGTTACATATTTTCTCCTGAAAAGCCCAAAGGGACAGCTAATCCTAAAGCTGTAAGTACATCTGTAATGATCAAAGATATTTTAAGGTTGCTCAGCCAGGCACAAGCAGCTGTGATACCAACAGCAAATAGATTTTCACAAGTTGACTGGGCTGGATAAAGCAAAATGTAGTCACAAACAAAAAAGGAGTAATAGTTCCTCCCCTAGGAATAAAAATATTAATTTATTTTGATTTTAATATACATATGCATCTCATGCAATCTAACAAAAAAGTCAAAAGACATTTTTGTTGTGTTTGGACACCTGTTAGAGTGCCAGGTTACATTTCACTCTTCTCTTATATTTAAGGGCTTAAGTCAAAATGTGGTTCCAGGTCACAGCCAGCCAAGGTAATGATCATATTTTAAACATCCAAAATCTAAGAGCAATTTTTGCCCTTCCAGTCTCTGTTATACTTCTACATAAACCAAATGTTTCTAAATAAACCAAATGATTTACACCTCGTGTTTAAAATCAAATCTGCCCAACTGACTCACCTGAAACACCTCACAACTTTTAACAGAATATCTTTTGATGGAAATACTTTTGAGAGGTTATATTAAAATATCACAAAGAAATAGTCACCCTAAAGTATCTCCATGCATTGAATTAAAAATCCTGTACCCGCAATATCATTCTCGGAGGCCTTCAAAGGCCTTCTTTAAAAAATAGATAATTCCTTTAAAATATGCACATTTCTAATGTAATTTATGTAAAAAACCTTATTGGTCTCTGTCCTGTTAAATGCCACAGGATTCTTCATAATGGAATTAATTACAGAAGAAAAAAAATACCGTTTAAATTTATTTCAACCCATGAATTAATGAAACCATTTTCTGACCTAGATTAGAAAAGGACAGGACTAGCCTAAAATGAAAACACAGCTCCACTGAGATTTTTTCACTCCTTTGTAAATGACAGCTTGTTTAATTAGACCTACAACATCAGACATGAAATTCAGCTCAGACCCACATCTTAAAATGTCCAACATCTTAAAAAAGTGCTAAAGTGGAATAGTGAGTATAAAAGAAAAGTATTCAAAAAACTATGTGCATTTACAAGTAAATGAAAATGCAGTACTGCATAGAAAGTCCCCAAAACAATGGTTTCTACATTGAAAATAGTTTAAACAATGCAGTGATCCTAAAAATCACTGTATCATCAACCATGGGGAAAGAGGTGAAAATTAATAACTCTCAAAACAGGCTCTGCAAATCAGTTAACAACTCCAGTTAATCCAGAGATTAACAAATTTGATAAATGAGGTTTGTGCTGCATTTACATCTTCGGTGAAAAGAAGAATAAGAGGAGCTCTAAAAAGAAAAGCAAATCCCCAAGTATCTCAGATGAATTATCATGTAAATCTGCAGGATACACAGCCATAACAAAGCAGTTTCACTCCATTCTGGAAAAATCTCAAGACAATTAATTCTATTTCTGAAGAACAATATGACCCGTTTTGATTCCAACTGAAATTTCCAACCTCTTAATTATATAGTTACAATAATGGTGTAATTGTATTCTTTTCTAAATATTGGATATGTCAGGGTATACATATACATACATACCTGTGTGTGCATATTTTTATATATATAAATAAGAATTTTTCACACAGCCTCATTTAATGAATATGCAAGTTCTGTGGACAGGATGCACATCACACCAGCACACACACTGAGACCTGTGGGAGAGGTGCAGGAATTTTTAGCTTTTTCAAGGAGCTAGACCCCAGCTGCTGGGTTGGTGACCCTCAGAAAGCCAGGCACAAGGTCAGGCTGACAGACCTGTAGTTTCTTGGATTCTCCTTCCGACCCTTCTTCAGGTTCTAAACATGTTTCTACAGTTGTAGTGTGTAAATAGACCACATAAGGCTTGATAGGGAAAGCAAAAGAACACAAAACAAACCCAAAGCTCACCAGGCAGATATTAACAAGCAAAAAATTAGATAAATTTACCTTAATTGTTGCTTTAATGATATGAGTTCTGTGGCACTGCTCATACTTTACAGTAGGTCTTACATCATGAAGTCCCCAGGACAGTTTATTTCGCGGAACAATTAGCAGAGTTCTGGGATCTTGTTCATTGCAACCCTTTTATTTTTTTCCTTATAATCAGCTGCTAGCTTTTAGAATTACATGTCAAGGACAGAGATAGAAGATATTCTTCAAGTATGTAGACATAATTCATGAGACACTCAGAACCATCTGTGTTCAAATGATACACAGATAATTTGCTCGTCCTTAAATTCAGTCTCAGATAACCATAGCTAATGGTACTGACTGTATTGTTCCTCCTCTGTTTCTTACATTTGAATTTACAGTTTCATTGCTGAAGCAAATTTCCACTGGTAGTTTTCCAAGCCATATCTTGTATTTCTACAGCAAGCATTACAAGATTTGTACATTTCTATTTCAGCTACCGAATATAAATATATTCCAGACCTTATCTAGGAAATTATTTCAAAAAGATACCTGGTTGAAAATGCTTGTCCTTAAATTCAGTCTCAGATAATCATATCTCAAATGTACTGCATTGCTCCTCTTCTGTTTCTTACATAAGAATTTACAGCTTCATCGCTGAAACGAGTCTCCACAGGTAGTTTTCCAAGTCGTATCTTATCTTTCTGGAGCATGCATTACAAGATTTCTATTTCTATTTCAGCTACCGAATATAAATACATTCCAAACCTTATCTAGGAAACGATTTTTAAAAGATACCTGATTGAAAATGCTGTGGAAGATAATTCTGAGTTTATACCAGATGTCAAGAGCACTGCCTTGGAAGACACTGGGATGTAATTCTCATTGGTCTGAGGCACAAGATAAGTCTCTGGTTTTACAAATTTCTTAAATACAGCCATAGGTAACATCTCTCACATTGGCAATCCTGTTGCAATTTTTCTGTTAATACAGTTATTCAATACCAGGTGAAATTAGTCATTGGCAAGTCAATAACAGAGATAAATAGGAGTCATAGCAGCAGTAATGAAAATATCTCAGTAAGCCAGTAACACAAATGCTATGCAACAGGCTTTTAAAAGAAGACATATAGAATTAATCCTCAATAGTATGTTTATTGTTGTTCTTTCTTTGCTATTTTGCCTGTTTTCAGCCAGTCACTGAAATAATAGAAATACCTCTACCATTAACAGTTCCCACAATGTTTCATCAGTGTTTGAATGTTCTGGAAATGCCCATTTGTATCCAAAACTGCTGCAGCTCAGTGGCTCCTCTAACATGACATCAGACTTGGCTAACACAGACTATTCAATTTGTCCCTCAGTTCCACATTTGGTATAATTATAAGGTTCTTGTCAGAAAGAACTCAGTTACAATTAAGTCATGGCTACTCTTACAGACACTTGTCTTCTGTTGAATAAAGATCCCTAAAGTTTAAAATTCAATTTACTGCAAGGAATGATAAGTAATCGAACAGTCCCAAGTTAAAATCCAACTGTAGTTTATACACAAATGAGTTTTACTTTTTAAATCACTACTTTTTAAATCATTAAATGAGTGTGATAACTTTATAAACTATCAGCCAGAAATGGTTTCTCTCCTCAGGTTTGCAGGCAATAGAAATAATACAACTGCCCATAGTATCAAGCCAAAACAGTAAATTGAAGGCATGGTTATGGATTTGGAGATTTTTGTGTCAACAGTACCACCTGCTGGATATCAAGAAGATAAGAGGCAGAGACTAATCAAAATTAGTAAAACTCAGATTATGGCATAATTCAATACCGGTCTTGCATAAATGTCACCACAACTAAACTGTTCCAAATGGACAGGTAACACATTGTCAGATCTTCTAATGCACTCCCAAAACCCTGCAGAAAGGTCATTGACATTTTCAACATGTATGTTTTGTCAAATCAGATATTCAAAACTCACTACACACAATTCAACACATGAATACACAAAATTCAAACTCATCAGCCTAGCAACCCCATTTAAAAGCAGTGGGTTACTACTATTAATGACAGTGCTAAGTATGGATTTTGGTGGGTTTTTTAAAAGTTAATTACATAATTAATGTGTTATTTCACTATAATATTATTTGGCAGGGTGGAAGGAGTGCACAAAAATTCCCTCAAAGCACTAAAACAAGCAAACCCCCCATAATTTGTTACTATTGAACTACTGAGCATTAACACTCCGTGAAATCCAAAAAAAAAGCAGCAATTAAAGGACCTCAATCCAAGTGATTTCACTGAAAGGTTAAAGCTTCAGCAAGAATATCATCAGCACTGAAACCCCCCAGTGATAACATAAAGGCCCCCTGACACAGAACAGAATTGTTACCATGTTTCCTGCTACTTCTCAATAAACAACTTTTTGACTGCGTCATGTTAGCACAAAGAACCAAACATCTTTTTAGTTATCTGTCTTCTACCAGGTCACACTTCCTTCAGAAAGCTGTGCTCTCTTTCTCCATGAAGAGTTCCATCCAAGCACACTTCAATCTTCCTCTAAATCTTAACAGATTTGCAGCAAAATCTGCTTTAGTTACCTTCAGAGATTATCATCTGATGGATCCAATGGGGCACTGCAAGCAACAGAGAACCCCTGAGTTCCAATCTAAAACTGAACGCTTAATCCACAAAATAATAGCACCTTGATATTAAAAACTAAAAAAAAAAATAAAGTAAGAAATGCTTTAATTACAAAGCAGAAAACTAACACTTAGAGCCCCTTCCAGCGCTGAGAGAGCTGGGGAGATTTACAAGGACATGCAGTTATAAGACTGGCTTTAAAGACGGAATGTCTTTAAATTGAAAGAGGATAGATTTAGATTAGGTATTAAGAGGAATTTCTTCACTCTGAGGGTAGTGAGGCAGTGGCAGAGGTTGCCCAGAGAAACTGTGGGTGCTGGAAATGTCCAAGCCCAGGCTGGATGGGGCTTGGAGCATCCTAGTGGAAGGTGACCCTGCCCATGGCAGAGGATTTGGAACTAGACGGTCTCTAAGATCCCTTCCAACCCGACTCACTCTACGATTCCACCCAAACCACAATTCTAAGCCTAATGACAGATGCAGCGAACAAACCCAAAAACTTAAAATTCACACTTTACAATAACGTACAACATCACAAGCTCATGGAATAAATGTTAAGACAAGAACAGGGGTGCATAAAAGATACACTTTGCTCAAAATTAGCGTGGAAAGCAAGAAGCTGGGTAGATGTTGCCTGATCGCTTATGAAGTGTGGGGGAAAAGGGCCCCACAAGCCCTGATTCTGAAACTCAGCCAATTATTGTGTATGACTGAGGCCTGGGAAAAGAAAGGGATGTCAACAGCCTACATGGAGGAGGAATGCTGCATCCTTGAGAAAAGCAGATTGGAATGCAGAATTGATAACGCAGGTGGCTGAAAATTATAAGCATTACTAATACTGTAGCTTTTGCAAACTCACCAATTATGCTGATTACTAATTAAACAGCTGTCTCTTGACCAATGTATGTTTGACACAAATGTATACTCTGGTTGCTAAAGTGGATAAAAGAGGCTTGTCCCATAATAAAGATCTTCTTTCTTTCTGTTTTTTCACCCACTTTTGTGTGTTTTGTATCTATTCTTTTCTGTCGCTGTTTGGCCAGCAGCGACAATGAAGAATACATTTTATGCTCCTCACACAGTCTCTTTGACATATAAACCAACACACAAATTCAGGAAATGCTGTTGAATAGAGTAATGCTGGAGTCTACTCTAAATCATTGGAAGAGAAGGCTTCTTTAAAGAAAAGAATGGAAGAGCAGAAAAGCCACAAAGAGACACCGAGCTAGATGTGCGAGCCGAGCTGGATGTGCGCCGGGCGGGGCTGGGACCGGAGGCGATGGCAGCCGGCGGAACACGGCGGGGAAACCAACCGCATTGTTCCGCCCTCACCGTCACAGAACGCCCTCTCCCCCTGTCATCACCTACCGGGGACACCGGGCCTTTCCCGGCGCGGCCTCAGCCCGGCCCCACCCGCCCCTGAGGGCCCCAGGCCGAGGCGGGCCCTGCCGGAGCGGGGCCGGGGCTGTCGCCGCCTCCTGCGCGGGGCCTGCGGGCGGTCGGGCCCGCCATGGGGCAGTGCCTGCCCTGCATGGGGGGCGCCGTCAAGGACGTGGTGGAGACGCCCGACCCGGTGAGTGTGAGAGAGCGGCGGCTCCCGGGCCTGCCGCCCGCTGTTTATCGCCGCCGCCGCCGCCGTGAGGGCGACAGGGAGGGCGGGGAGCTGCCCTTCTCAACATGGAGCCAGGCCGCGGGGCTGCCGCAGAGCCCCGGCCGGCGGCGGCTGTGCCGGGGGAAGGAAGCCCGTTCTTCAGCCCCTGGCCCCGGCTGGGCAGAGCTGTGGGGCCGAGGCCGGTCTGGCACCCCACAGCTTCCATTTACCCCGGAGCCTCCCGCTGCTCCGCCCCACGGATCACGCTGTGTGGGGACGGGGGTTTCGCGTGAGAGGTGTTAGTGCATAATCGTGGCCAATATGACCCCGATTTTTACAAGAAATAGGAAAAGCTTTTTTTTTTTTTTTTTT
>VZRP01010386.1:173638-185920 GCA_013397995.1 Malurus elegans
TTCACTGCGTAGTGATGCTCGGCTCTAGCCGCCTCCACTGGATGACGTTTTTGCTCGGTAAGAGCCCGTCTCTGTGCTTTGTGCCCCTCACCTGAGCATTTCAGGGGGGACAAGAAAAAGGAGCCCGCTTCGCCTGGAAGAGCAATCATTCCTCTTCCCAAACTCCGAAAGGACGTTTCACCCGCTGCGTGCCATTTCACCCCAGTCTGGATTTTTTTGAGTGAAGGAGCGAAACAGCTGAATAGCGATTTCTGGTGGGGTTTGACAGCAGATACGCCAGCAGCTGCTTTTCTGGCGTATTAGTCACTAAAAACACTTCGTTCTTGCAAGGCTGGTGGTGGAGGGGAAGATGATGCTAATTGACTTCAAGTTGACATTTTGTGGGAGTTTGCGTTGCTGATTTGAGTTGTACTTAAAAATTAAGACTTTAAAAAGAATGCACAGACTGTATTGAAATAGAATTTCACTGTCTTTAACGTTATTTTTAGGAAGTAAAAAGAAGACAACTAGCAGAAGCTGCTGAAAAGAGGCAGATGGAGGTAATGTCTGATAAAATGCCATTTGTTGAAATTATTTTGTATAACTGGTTTATGGGGAGAGTGGCTGTGGCTTCTGTGATAACAGTGGGTATCATGTTTGTATGGTGGGAATTGTAGTTATGTACTTTCCTAGTGTTTTACATTTTTACCTTTATATTTACAGTTTTACGTTTATGCCTTTTTTTTGTATAAAGAATTTCACAGCTAGGTAGGTGCTCTAAGACTGTTGCAAAGTAACTGAGCTTCTTTGGATAGGAGATACTGTTTAAAAAACAACCTAAGAAGTGGAAGGGCAAGTTCAACATTCGTTTTCCCTTGTTCTAAGTCTTGAATGTTCATTAAATGATGTTGCCAAGATTGCAGTTTGGTTTCTCTCCAGAAAAATAGCTACCTTGGTCTTACCCAAATGTGTTTTCTCCCAGGCTTCCTCTCGAGGTATTAAGAATGTATACTCTGTAGAGCAGAAGAAAAAGAAACAGGAAGAAATGGAAAAAAGGATGGCAGCTGAACGTCCTGGAGGAGAAGGAGGACTGAGAGTAAGTTTAAAAAAGAAACAACATGGTTCAACTGCCCGTTTATTCGCTGTGAAAATCCTCTTTTGTCATGTGGAAGACTGAATAATGTGAGAAAAAAAATCAAAAGGAAAAGAAATGGAATAGAAATGGAGGCGTGTGTCATCATGCAATGTTCTTAATGATACTTCATCACTAGAACAGAAAGACAGCAAGGATGGCAGAGAACTTTTTTATTTTTCCCTTCCCCCAGTTTCTACACCTATGATGCATCAGTTTTACAGAACTGTCAGAACAGGGGGCCTCACCACTGTGCTATCCTGTACTCAGTGTCCCTTTTCAGTGCCAGTTGAGATTGTCTCCCTTCCTTTACAGCTTCTAGAAAACATCTGTACTAAGTAGGACAATGGTTTTGGGGTTTATGATGTGTGTCTCTCTTTATGAAAGAAACATGCAATGTTGGCGTAAATATGGATGAAATTTACTACTATTGCTATTCTATTGTAAACTTTGCCCCAGAAGGTGAGGCAGAGATTTAATGAAGAATTATAATTTCTCGAAAACAATAGATGCATCTGATCATTGAAACTCAGGTATCATAAGCCTTCATCCTGTGCCCTCATTGCCATATATGACTCAGGAGGCAGGAGTTTGTGTAAGTTGCCTGGCACGCTGCATGTCCATCACTTGCTGGGATAAAAAGTGTTAGAACAGAAAATTTATTGTAGTTGGACAACCTTGTGGTGTTTGTTTGGTTGGGTTTTTTCCTTTCTTTTATCTTCATACAAACCTGAGGTGTGCTTTGTTGTTTGATTCTTTAGTGGCAGGTTGGATAACACGTGACTTTTGGAGAGAAGATGGTTGATGTTTACTGCCAATAACTTGCCAGTTTGTGCAGCAGAGTGGCACTTACTCATCGTGTGGCTTTGCTGTTTACATCCGAAGACTCAGCAGTACTTTGCCATTGTGGGACAACAGAGGTGGAAACATTCATAAGAAACTTACGAATTAACTCTGAACACTAAGGTTTTGCCAATTTTGTTTGTTTGTTTTCCATGCATGTTTTATTGCTTCCCTGTCAAGACTTCCTGTCAGCTGGAAGTGGCCTCCTTACCTGTAGTCAGTCAGTATGTCTGTACTGTCTGGTCAGTTGATGTCTGTCTGTCTGTGTATGACTGGCCTAAGCAAGCTCAGGTGCCCACATGTTGGTTTTGATGCTTATTTCAAGCTCTACGATTAAACTTTTCTCTAAGTCCTCATGTAGATAGTTGTTCATAAATATATATATTGAATATGCAGGTGATAGCATTTCTCTTCTGTTTCCTAATGACTTTTGAACTGCTTAGGAATTTAGTGCCTTTTTCAAAAGAAGAAAAGTTGATTCATAGTGGGTCCTTACAAAATAGAATCATTTTGTGACTAGCCAAAAAAAAATAAATAGAAGCCTTTATAAATCCTGTATACTTAGATCAAGAGTGCTGTTTTATTATGTGTCTAATAATTGTTCTCATTTTCTCATGTGGATTTCTTTTGAGTCTGTAAGTATTTATAAAGAACACTGAAACATGAAATTAAAAATCCTGTTATTAGTTGTTCTCCTTTATTACCACGAGAGGGCAATGCTGCCATTCTCAGGATTTTGAAAAACAGGAAAACAGTTACTATGTTAAAAGTTTCTGTATTATCTGTTTATTTGGACTACCTGCTGTGCAGAAACATTTCTTTTCCACAGAGGGCATTATGCCCATTTATGCATGGGCTTTGTACCACACTGTGGCCCCATTTCTGACCTGGTCAAGACTATAAAGGCCTTTTTTTTTTCACCCCTTGACCTATGTGTTTTGTCTTTCACCTCTCTCGATACTGCCTAATGCTGCCCTGGCAGTTTCCTGGCTTAGCCTTCAGAATTGAGTTGAGAAGGGAGAATTTTAAATATTAACATCATGATGTTTGGGCTGAAAAAAGGTGTGATCTTGGCTGAAGAATGCCTTCAGTTTCCTTTGATTGCTGGCCATTGCTCTCTTTGGTGTATTCACTGGTCATAATCATTTTTTTTAGAGTCCAGTGAGTATGCATTGAGTTATAAAACAGTATCTCAGACACTGAAATTCTCATTTCACATCAATCTAACCTCACCATACCTGTCCTACAAAGACACTTATGCAGCACTTACACTTTCTTGGAATATTTCAAACTCAAAACATTTTTCTCTTCATTCTTTGTCATGCTGCTCCCCCAGAACTGCAAGGGGAACAAATAACCACGAGTCTCATGTCATCCAAGCCTTGGCTTGCATTAGTGCCATGAACACTTTTCATGTAAAGCCATCGAAAGAACCTAGTGAAATCAAACACAGTTCCTGTGCTTCTCTGTCCTGTCTCCCTCCTGTGTAAAAGCCAGAAATGTCTGTGCTTCTGAAGAGACCTTGTTTGAAATGTCAGATTTATCCTACAGCTATGGAACCACATTAGAGGATTTGGGAGTGCGTAGTTTTAGACTACAAATCACCTATAAATCACCTTAAAAGAAGTTCTGATACCTTACGCAGCCACTTGTTCAAATGACCAGGCTCAAATGCTTGGAAATTATTTGGATAAATAAAAACTCTTCCTGTTGCTGTAAATTTCAGTTGAGAAAGCAGAAACTACTGCAATTCAGTAGTGTACAGCTGCTAGCTACCTGACATGTCCCATTAAACAGAAGGCTGAGAGCTGCATCCATGAGAGCTCCTCTCTGAACAGATGTCTTCCCTTTCTTACTGCTTACTGTGAAACACAACAGGAGTTTTGTCCTTATTTCCCCCAATCCTAGATGTTTACTTCACCTCAGAGGTTATTAAAATGCACCTTTGCATGCAGATTATCCAGAGAGTTGACATTTTGTTTGCATCAACACAACTCTGTCTTTTTTCTTCATCTTCTGAAAGCATAGTCTTGCAGATCACTTCGAAACCTGGCAGGCAAAGCCCAGAGCTGTTAAGCTGGACTGAAAAGCTCTCCCTGACTGTGATAGCATCATCTTTGTTGCAGTAACAAAGTGAAACCATTTGCTACTCCCTACTGTTAAAATACACGGATTATGCTAGGGAGAGTGCTGAAATTGGGGAAGTTGCAGTAGCTGTGTCTCCACAAGGATGGGCAGCACCTCGGTGGGCCCTGAGGAACACAGATGACTTCAGCATGTGGATTTGGCACAGTGGCACGACTAAACTGGGACACAGCTCATCAGGCACAAGCAGTGCCAGCAGTTTCTCCAGAGTCTGGGAAAGCCTGCCCAGTCCCATAAATGTTTGTGTGATCCCACCTGCCTGTTCCACCTTATCTTAGACAACACACCACTGGCTAAGAAAGGACACAGAGCAAAGAAAGCAACATTGTACCTGCTTCCTCAGCAGCCTGAGGCAGTAGGATAAGCCCAAAAAGAACCAAACCCTTGTCAGCATCTCTAGCAGATGCTTCTGGAACACCGTGACAAACAGCTCCTTCCAGATCTAAAGTGAACATGTGTGATGGATTTGGTGTTGAGCCTTCAGTTACAAGAAACTTGCTACACCTTCCCACACATAACTGCCTTCTCATTTCACTCATCCCCACCAGCTTGAACCAGCTGCCACAGATTTTCCATATCTTCTCTCAATTGCTGTTGGAATAAAAGGTGGTACTGCAAAGGAAGGAGCAATTATCACTATAATAATGATATTAAAAACCCCTGTCTTCAATCTGTGATGTAAATGATCCTGCTCAGAAGAAAAACTCCAGGCAAAGGTGACAGAAGGCACTTCCTAAAATGAGCAATAACAGATGTTACAGGTACATTTCCAGACTAATTCTGCAGAGCTTCCAGCATGGTGAGTCATATCTGACACTATAATGATGGTTTTTATAAACAATTTTACATTATTTATCCATTTTAAGATTAAGCACAGTTTATTCACAGCCAGCTCCCAGAGGGTTTGGCTTACAAGGACATTGAGAGAAGACTTTGTTGCAGCTCCAATCAGTTAAACTTTTTAGGACTTTAGCCTCCTCAACATTCAAATTCAGCCAATTTACACAGCAATAGAATGAGTTAAAATTACTACATCATGGAAAATGACCTAAATCTGTTCTGCCCCACCACTGCAACAAGAGCTGTATGCCTTTGAGCAAGACTCTGCTACTCAGCTTTAGCTTTATAAATTGAGCCACAGGTTCCTAGCAGATTTTTTAATTGCTACATTGCTACAGGACCTGATGCACTACAAAAATACCATTTATTAGATCAGCAAGTTACCTGCAACCTTTTCTTCCAGCACTAACCAGCTAACTGCATTTTTTTGTTTGTTTTGTTGATGCTTTCATTTCCTCCTCTGTTACCCACACCCACACCAACGCAGTCAAAAGCAGTAAGTCCCACCTGCATGTTTTTTACACAGGTGGTGCTGGCAATACTTTAAAATAAAATCTTTTATAGGTCTTGGAACTGCCAAAGTTGAAGTTTTAAGTCAGGAAGTGTTTTCATGTGATTTTGTGGTAAGATATTTGAGTAGTCTGAATCAAAAAAAGACTATTTTGATAGGTACAGTCCAACCACATAAAGGGGTTCATGTTTAATTTAAAATCTTGATTTGGATTTACTGAGATGATGTATAATATTAAAACAAACCTAAGAATACCTTTTTTACAATTATATGCTCTTGATTTATTAATACGTAAACACCTTCAAATATTTAAAAAACCAACATCATAATAACATAAACTTGACCTTGGATGATGAAAATAAAGGTTGAAGATCTTGGAAGTCTTTTCAACCTTAATAATTCTATGAAATCCAGCTAATTATGTTTAAAGAACTAGCCATTATTTCAAAATAAACATCTCACATTTTCTGTTTCCTGCTCCTTTATGGGGAACATACATTTGCTTCTATGACAACTGAATCTTCCTATGGCTTTTCAAAGGATTTATTGCTTCACTTTATGTTTAATCTTCGTAGAAAGTGTTTCAAAATAAGAATCAAAGGCTGCAACTTTGGAATTATGTCCTGCTACTCTGCCTGATGCACTTGTGAACTGTCTGTATTGAAGCAGGTATTTTTGGATGGTGAGGTCAGCCTTTTCCACAGAAGTGAGACACAACATGCTGATTTTAATAAGGCATGGAACATGAAAGATGGGCTTGATCCTTCCTAACCCACAGACATTTTGCTGTCAATTTTAAAGACCCATAGGAGCAGATCATAAGACCATTTTTTAAAATTAAACATCAGAAAATAGAGAAAAATACTAGTCAGTGCTAAAAAAAAAAAAAGGTATTTTTAAGGATGTTTTCAATTTTTTCCCTGCAAAGAAAAATTACTTTTCAATAAAATTTGGGTATTTCTGTGCTGTTTGCCCCTTTCTTTGTGCAGCTCATTATTAGGGCAACAAGCAGTGTATTGTAGGCATCCAGTCTGTAGCAGCAAAGTGGAGATGAGAGATTACAATGATGAGAGTTTCAAAATGTATGAGTATTTTAAAAAAATTTATTCCATTTGTAAATTTATACAGTCAGTGAAACAATCCTATAAAATGATTTTTTCTAGGATGTTACAAGGCACATAAATTACCAAATATAAACATAGAAAAGTAGCCAAAATCATGAACTAAGCCAACATATGCCTTTGGGTGCATTAGAGGTGTGTGAATGATGAATGGGAACGTGAATCACTCTTACAGGGTGATGAATATTTCACATTTGGCATCACCAACAACATTAAAAAGAAGAGGAAGGAAAAGCTTCTCCAAGAACAGTGTTGGTGTTTCGTGACTCCAGAGGGATTTGCATCTTCTGAAGCTCCCACTCGGGTCTGAGGGCTGTGTCCCTGTTCCTGCTTCCCTTTTGGGCTGCAGAACATCACCCCAATTCCCTTTTGGGTGTGAACATCCCTGTCTGACAGAGGAATGGCCAAGCTCTCCACTCCCCATGCTTCTGTATTGGCAGCTTTGTGAAAAACAAAAAAAATCTACACATAGATCAAACACTCAGCATCATCTTCAGCTTTAAAATTGTGTCAACAGGGCTTTTTTTCTTTTAAGCAATGGCTTCAAGAAGTTGTTTGGCATGCAATAAGCCATTCTATTCTACTAATTAAGAAAAGGTTGCAAAACATACAAATAGTCAATTTTTATTTCATTTCAAGAGACGTTACCAAATAATTTCCACAAATACTCATTTTCCCACCTGCATATATATATTTCCTAGCCTAACAGTCAGGGATTCAAAGTAACAAGATTTTCATACAAATATATTTTATTGTGTATTTTCTTCCATTAACAGGATCGGCTCCTTTACATAGCTCTAAGTATACATTCACGTATTAAAGAGTAATAATTTGGCTAAAAATATATGTCTATTTATTATCTGATTGTAGTAATTAGCCTATCGAGGGTAATTTGCTATAAAAGATACAGTACTAGAAATAAATAGTTCTACAATTCAAAGATCTTCAAAATGGGGTGTCACTTCCAGTCTGTTTGAAATCTTCCAAAGTCCTTTCAAAGCATTAACTAAATTCGCTACACTTGGGAAAATCATTTGGACCTACAGACATAAAGTCCCGCTCACATGAGAAGTTTATTTCACTTAATCTCCTTCTTGGTTTTGTAATGGGCAGAAACAACCAGGTAATTGTCTGGATTCATGTCCCTGAGGTTTGGAGACTTGCTCTGGATCGGGGAGGTTTTGCCATCTACTCGGGAGATCTGCAGCATTCGGCACGGGTCGTGCTTCAGCAAATATCCTGCAAAAGTCTCCCAGCCTCCCCCGACACGAACCATCACGTGTTTGTTGTGCAGCATCTGAAATCACACAGGCAAGAAAAATTAAAAAAAAAACAAACTCTTGAGA
The DNA here is from genome assembly GCA_013397995.1 of Malurus elegans. Classification (NCBI taxonomy): domain Eukaryota; kingdom Metazoa; phylum Chordata; class Aves; order Passeriformes; family Maluridae; genus Malurus; species Malurus elegans. Next base: position 181,556 of record VZRP01010386.1, read on the forward strand.
GGCCACCATTCACAGAGGAAATCATGCTTTTGCTGCTGTAAAAAACTCCCTGCTTTAACTGAAAGTCAGAAACGTGAGAGATTACAAATGGTAAGAGTTGCAGAACGATGTCTGGGACAAAGGAAAAATGTCAGTGAAAAAATGACATGTCAAGGAAACATCAAGAAAAATTAATTAGACATGGCATTCCTGTTCAGAATGGAATTTGTAGGTAAAGGGACTGCGCATTTCCAAACTTTTGGGTGACATTTGGTTGAGTCTGAGCACAATCAAGGTGACACTTTCTCCTCCCCTCCAGACACAAGGAAGACCCAGTCCCTATCAACTGAAATGGGAGATTTTGAGCAGAAATCGAGCTGTTCTTGGCTGCAGCACTGACTCATGAGGAATATTTCATGCAGCACTCAGCAGAAGGGATGACATGGCAGACAGATTAAATGCATAAAAAGAAATCAGACAGTTTATGAGGGTAAGTGGCAGAGAAAGCGTAAAATGGCAAATGGTATCTCTGGATGGAATCATGGAAAACCATATGCCCTAGAAAGAAATAATGGGGGTAGGGGAAGACTGTTTTTAAGAAAAAAACATGAAAAACATAAACATGAGGCTGCTAAAATGAGTTTATGAGTGATTTCTTAAAAAAAGAAAAATACGTTACTCTCACTTTTGAATTAAAAAAAAAAACAAAACTGGTTTGCTTAATTGTAATGACGAATCTTTCTATTAGCATCTGGGGCCCTGAAAAATTTATCTTAAAAAACCCCAAACAGCTAAAAGAGACAATTCTGTCTCACTTCATAATGTCCACTAAGCTTTAACCCCTCAAGAAATACCTGTAAAATCATGTATTAGAGAAATGAGGTACTATTCAGAATAAGCTAGAATAGTAAGAATATGAATGAGTTAGAATAATAAGAAATAAAAACATGAGTTTTATTTATAACCCGTGCACAAATTTAAAATAAAAACCCCGCTAAGTACGAAAAAGAATTAATTTTACCCAGACTGGCAAGATTCTCCTAAGATACATTCCTTTAAGGATACTGAGTCACTTGCAGAGGGTATTCTATTTAAATTTTACCACTGAGTTCAGTGATTTAGGGTTTCATCATGCAAACGTGCGTGGGCTGCATGGGAACACGCTCGTGTTCTAGGATTGCAGGAGTACATGGAAATGTTCTCATGAATCCTAAAGTGCCATCTGTTTTCTTGCTGTTTTCTCAAGGCTCATTCTGCCTCTTCTAATTTCCTGCGTCAAAACAGCCAAATTAAAAAAAAAAAATATCCCCTGCAACTAAATAAAAACTTGTGCATCTTCATCTCCAGAATTTTTCTCTCTGCCTGCCTGTGGAAGTGCATGTGAGAAGGGACAGATGTTTTAAGTCCTGCACAGACTGATTTCAGTTATCACACACATCCAGCTGCAATAATCTGTGTGTTTCTCTGTTTCTTGGTTTTTTTTTAACCTTCCAAATTGCTTCAAACAGCTGCTTGTAAGCTCATGTAAAATAAACGCAGAAGCAGAAGTTAAAATGCCTAATTAATGTTTATTTTGTGTCTCCATCCCCTGGGACCGCCAGCTCAGCAGAGCCAACAATAACTTCCCTGTAATTGAGATCTTTGTAAAATTTAACACAAAAGTGACTCTCAGCCATCTCCCCCAAATCACCATCTTTTACCCCTTATTAAAGATGTTGCCAGCTCCCTTCAATTTTTTAATTATGTGCTATGGTTTGATTTACCCAGCATTCAAAATTAAGTTTTATATGGTAACATCCTCAAGTTGACTGTCAGCATTTCAGTTTAACATGTGAAGTCATAAATAAAAAAATACATAAATAAATGCCATGTCTAGAGTCACAGCAATTCAACTCAATTGCTTAGCATGGCCTATTAAAAAAAAAAACCCAAACAAACAACAACAACAAAAACCAATCCCAAACGAAACCAACCAACCAAAAAATAAAAAGAATAAAAAAAATGGCAAAACCATCAGACACATCAGGACTGCAGTTACAAAGAAAATCACAAGGAGGCAGGCAAACACCACAATCAATTCAAGGCATGAGAAATAGGAGTAAAAAAAATGTATAAAGACAAGTGAGGATCTCAAAAAGGATAGGTAGAACTTTTTAATTTCCTCACATAATGAAAACTGATAAAAACCCAAAAAACTCTCCTGATACCCCAACAAGGAGCTGAATGCCACCTATTTTATGTCTGCAGATTCTTCTTTGGGAAGAACTAAAGAATATTTGGCACTGGAGAGGTCTCCTGCACTGGTCAGTGCAACCAGGACCTTGATTTGAGATGAATTTCTGCCTTCTGTGAACTCATTCTGTGCCTCATTTGCTTTGGCACCACCAAGCAGGCAAAAGGAAATCCTGCAGTTTCAAAGCTTTAACGTTCCCAACAAAAGAATACCAGAAATATTTGCATTTTTCTGGACATTCTCGGAATAGTCTTCACACTTTCAGATGCAGAAACTGCCTACACCATTTTTGGATGAAAAGTTCAATAATGCCTTTATTGCTCGGGCTTTTTACCTCTCCATGGCATTACTTTCAGGAACTTTTAACCCATGAGAGAAAATAATATGTAATGACTATAATACTATTTCACTTCCTCAAATTGATGAAAGATCTAGGTTTAATTACAAGCTCTAAGATATATTTTTTTGCACGTCCTTCAGCAAGTAAATATACTGAAATTCTGTATTTCAAGGGTCTAGGCTTGGCATAACAAGATTTATTTCTTCCATTTAATCTGTGCACAGGCCTGCTGACTATTCAAAGGTAGGAACTGTGAGTATATGTTGATAAAAATCAACATTTAAAAATTGTTATTGTTTCCAATAAATTGTTTCCATTAAAGAAGTTACTATTTCCAATAATTGAGATAAAACCAGTCACAGGGCAGCTTTGGTTGAAATTAAGAGCAGTTTTTAAGATGAAGATATGCACAACGTAACTCCTTACTGGATGCTTGCGGATTAAATTGGTCTGTGCTCATAATTATTGATCTAATTATTAATTATTAATTGGTATAAGTATTAATCTATAAATACCTGAAGATGAAGAACCTGCAGGGCACAATTTCAATGTGTACTAGCTCCTACTTCACTGTGACTGCAGCTTAGAAAAATAAATATATCAAAATAAGGAAACAAACACAGAAGAACACCACCAGCATGACCATGGCAATGATGGCAGTTATGAAATTTAATTAAGTGAGAATGTAAAATTGGGCAAGTTCCAGCCATGTGACTGCATTGGCCTGTGGAGATCATGTGCTAAAATCAGAAATTATCCAAGAGGAGCTGAAATATACCTACAATCAATCTGTCCCCGTGCCAAAGAACTAATGTTCCTTTAAAAAGCTTTTAAAAGCAATACAATATACTAGCCAGCATAAAAAGCCATTTGTCCTTGGTTGCTTAGCAATCCTAGAAGAGAGATGTAAATAAATTCATTGGGCCTTTATTCTGACCAATTCAGAATTACACACGATTGTCTGATCCTCGAAAATATATTTAACAATGTGGTCCTTCAGAAGGAAACTATTTTTTATACCATCCTCTACAAAAAGACTCATTAAAACGTGGCTACATTGAGGATATTGCTTACAAGAGTCTTTTAACAGCATAAAATTGAGACGACATTTATTGTTTTTTAAGGATGGGTTATACCTGAGTAATTAATCCATCTACTTTTCCTCCACAGGATGTTTATTTCCTGTGCTTTCCCCAACCCATGAGCTTTATGGAAGCCTGCTCCCTGCATTCCAGGTGAGAGAAAATGAAAACCTGCCCAAGAACAGAAGCACAAAGGAGCCAAGCAGAGGAACAGGAGTGCAAAGCTTCTCTTTAAAACACTCTGTGGCAATCCAGCACTCCAAAATGGTGAGGGGAAAACAGAAAACTGTCCTTGTCCCACCTCCTGGCCAGAATATTCCTCAAAAAATGTGCAAATGTTTGTATCTGCTCTATTATTTGTGTTGTATCTGGTGAACAGACAGTAATTAACAATTTACACTTCACTTTACAGAAATTATACTGAATATCAGTACATTATACACTCATTCTACCATCTTTTTTTTTAATTAATTCCAGGTTTTCCTTGCCCATGATGGGAGGGTTGGAACCAGATTATCTTTAAGATCCCTTCCAACCCAAGCCAATCCATGATTCTGTATGGGCTTTTTTACTTGCACAGCAGTTATCTTTGAAAAATGCATTATTCCAATATTTTATTTCACTCTTTTTCACGGTCCTGAGTGCCAGTAAGTCTCTGCTATTACTGTCCTTTGGACTCATTCTAATGTCAATTCACAAAAAAAAAAAAAAAAAAAAAAAAAAAAAAGACC
>VZRP01010386.1:186293-200695 GCA_013397995.1 Malurus elegans
AGATTTTATTTATATATTATAAATATATATAATATATTATAATAATATTATATATTATATGTGTTTGGACTGATGATTGCAGTCTTGGATAAATATTTTGTGACCTGTAACATCTTAATTCGAAGTTTTTCATTCAGTTCAGATGGTTTTCACCATTTTTTAACACTTTAGCATGGCTTTGGTTCGTTCCTGACAGTGCTGCTTTCATAGATTTGCAGTGACATCATTTCATTCCAACTTTATAACATCATGCCCCGTAGACTCACACTGACATCATTTTGAAAACTTTGAGGGGATGCTTTGTACTATTGAAAGGAAATTAAGCCTAAGTATAAACATTATTGAAATTATGCCACCCTTGTTCTCCCCTCGTTACCCCAGTATAAATTAGAAGGCGTTTTAATGAAACCCATGGAGTTAAATAAATTTATTTCAGGCCTGTTCATTTAAAAGTATAACCTCTAGCCTTAATTCAAGTGAGATCTAATAAAACAATCTGTCTCTAGGTACTTTCCAAACGTAATTTTCTTGGTTATGCATGTAGCTTTGTTGATTTAAAAACCAGGGGATGGAGGTTGGGGACAATTTCCAGATTTCTGTCTCTTACTTTGTGACTGTTTTCATCATTTTGGTGTTGCCCTTAACTGTTCATGTACGAGACTGTGGAGAACAGATTTTGAGACTTTTGTGGTCTTTTTTTCTATTAGATTTTAAAAGCACATGGAGTAATGTTTCCAGCATAGTTAAGAATCATAAAACAGGAGGAATCTGAGGCACTCTGTGGGCAGCCAAGTAGTTTTAGGGGTTTTCTGAAGGACCTTACAGAGTCCTGACATGATACTATATTGTGAATATAATCAGTATTGATTGGGGCAATATTATCTGAATATTGCCAGCTCACTGCTATTTTTAATATTATTTTTAATATATTTCCTTGCCCATGATGGGAGGGTTGGAACCAGATTATCTTTAAGATCCCTTCCAACCCAAGCCAATCCATGATTCTGTATGGGCTTTTTTACTTGCACAGCAGTTATCTTTGAAAAATGCATTATTCCAATATTTTATTTCACTCTTTTTCACGGTCCTGAGTGCCAGTAAGTCTCTGCTATTACTGTCCTTTGGACTCATTCTAATGTCAATTCACAAAAAAAAAAAAAAAAAAAAAAAAAAAAAAGACCCTTCTACTGTTGTCATTGTTGCCAAATTCCACTAAATTTGCCTTTACATGTAGGGCACGGTATAAACAGAAGCAATCTTTCATTGTTTCATGTAAATTGAAGTTAAAGAACACAACAAGGACATGAACACTCTGTAATGAACTCAAGGTCCCCAGAAGTGAGTGCACTGCCAGCTCTGTCCCATGCAGCTGCAGCTTTCATGGGAAAATGATTTCAGAGGGGAATATTTTGGTTACTGGCACCTCTAACAGGTTTGATTATATTAAAAATTAATATTAAAAATTATATTAAAAATAATATTAAAAAATAGCAGTGAGCTGGCAATATTCAGATAATATTGCCCCAATCAATACTGATTATATTCACAATATAATATCATGTCAGGACTCTGTAAGGTCCTTCAGAAAACCCCTAAAACTACTTGGCTGCCCACAGAGTGCCTCAGATTCCTCCTGTTTTATGATTCTTAACTATGCTGGAAACATTACTCCATGTGCTTTTAAAATCTAATAGAAAAAAAGACCACAAAAGTCTCAAAATCTGTTCTCCACAGTCTCGTACATGAACAGTTAAGGGCAACACCAAAATGATGAAAACAGTCACAAAGTAAGAGACAGAAATCTGGAAATTGTCCCCAACCTCCATTCCCTGGTTTTTAAATCAACAAAGCTACATGCATAACCAAGAAAATTACGTTTGGAAAGTACCTAGAGACAGATTGTTTTATTAGATCTCACTTGAATTAAGGCTAGAGGTTATACTTTTAAATGAACAGGCCTGAAATAAATTTATTTAACTCCATGGGTTTCATTAAAACGCCTTCTAATTTATACTGGGGTAACGAGGGGAGAACAAGGGTGGCATAATTTCAATAATGTTTATACTGAGGCTTAATTTCCTTTCAATAGTACAAAGCATCCCCTCAAAGTTTTCAAAATGATGTCAGTGTGAGTCTACGGGGCATGATGTTATAAAGTTGGAATGAAATGATGTCACTGCAAATCTATGAAAGCAGCACTGTCAGGAACGAACCAAAGCCATGCTAAAGTGTTAAAAAATGGTGAAAACCATCTGAACTGAATGAAAAACTTCGAATTAAGATGTTACAGGTCACAAAATATTTATCCAAGACTGCAATCATCAGTCCAAACACATATAATATATAATATTATTATAATATATTATATATATTTATAATATATAAATAAAATCTTTGGCTATGGAGTCAAATATATTCAAATGCCAGTATTTTACATATTTCAAATCACCAATAGCTCAAGGGATTTGATTTGCTTGGAGGTCTTTGGGCCAAATTTGACCAGAGTATAAATAATAATGGGAATTACACACCAGTAGCATCAATGGGAGAGGAGTGCAAATGGATGGAAAATTTAAACTAGCATGTTACGTGGATAGAATTTACTCTTGATGCAATGGGAAAGCAGGAAATCCATGACTGGTCACTCTCCCAGCTTCTAAAAATAGCCATCCAAAATCAAATCTGAGATGAATTAATTGCATTGATGAGGGCAGCATGAGCAGAAGTTGACCTGTGTCGGCACAGTTGCATGATATTTCACTGATACCAGCTTTTCTTGGTACCTTTTTCCTTTCTTTCTGTGATCAGATTAGCACTCACCATCACCCTGAAGCAAACTTCTGAAATATTTGAACATAAAATGTGTTTGTTCTGTAATTATACTGCCATAGAGAAATGATCTGCATTTCAGCTTACAAAATCTACAAATTCAAGTTAACAACTTCATTTCATACCCATCACTGCCTCGCCACAGTCATTACATCCATTTTTTTAATCTCCTTACCAGCATTCTGTACAGAGCCTTACACTGCTACTGCATCAATACTGAACATAACTGAACATCCAAATCAGAATTATTTAATTTCTTAGCCACATTAACAAATCTTGCTAATCTCCTAAACTGTACACATATGAATTACTTCAGAAGGTTCGCATTTTTTTGGTTTTTTTTTATTCAGGCTTTTCTTCTGAACAGTTTAGCACAAAATCAATTTCACCTGAAATCAGACTCATCTGTTTGGATGTGTTAATGTTGGGTTTTTAAACTGCTTTGACACATGACAATGTCTTCTACACAAACGTGAAACTGCCAAGATTTACCAGTTTGGTAAATTTGGGCAATAAAAGACAAAATACCGATGTTCTTGTTCTCCACAGCCCTACTTTGAAGGCACATCTGATATTAACTTTGTTCCTAATCCTCACTTTTCCATGGGACACATCCAGGAAAAATCATGGTAATACTATCACTTTTGTTCTGTGGAATTCCAAGTTTATCTTTGGAATGCTTTCCAGGAATTTACTGTGCTTTCATGACACTTCTGAGTGGCTGACCAGGTGCCAAGGCCTGAAATCCATTTAAAGTGCAGTGAGTGCTACCAAAAAAAAATCCCATTTCCTTGGCATGGAATTTTAAAGAATGGATGGGGTTAAAAGGAGAAGCCATCAGACTTAAAGAGTGCAAAGATTCTTCATATTGTGCTGTTTTTCTGTGAGGTATTTAATGATTTTAGGAGTCTGGTAACTCTCTTGACACAGGAATGAATTATTTAAAGTTAGTGTTAGTAATTCAGTTCAGTTTTGATAGCTGCTAGCTGTAACCTGACAGCACTTCAACTCAGTCACATGGAAATTCCCTGGGGTGTATATTCTAGTACGCCGGATCTCTTTGCACTCATCAGTTTTATATCTTTCTGCAAATACCAGAAGAGAGATCTTTCTAGGTTCTGGCAAAGATCTTGGAAAGGGAAAATGTGCAAGTTGCCAAAAAGACACTGATTACTCTAACAGAGTAGCCCGGAGTTTCTATCCTTTCCCTTTTAATATGTTAACTTGTTTCTGATTTAAAACTGACTCCTGGCAAAGGTGTTTTCCTCAGTGCTGGTTTGTGTACAGCCAGGCTCTGTGTTGACTCTCTTGTCTTAGAGAACACAAACATGAATAAATTTTATAACATTTTAGTCCTGTATTTCCGGACAGGAAGGCAAAGCGAGCGCACACAATCGGAACGGGAACATTGCATGTGTGCTTTTAAATCATGACTGCAACAGCAAGAATTAGGTAAAACCCCTCAAAAAAATTGCAGCAAAAGGAAGAGCTACTTTTAGACAAATTCAGTATGTAAGGATCAAGTATTTCCTTGCATACTTCCGTATTTCATCTTAGATTTCACCTCCTTCAGAGAAGTATTTTTTACTTATTGCCAGCATAATCAATTTTGCCTTTGATAATGTTCCAGCAGAGCGATAGGGAATTTAGTGAAATGTTACAAAATGAATTCTCACTGTGATGACAATGTTTTGAGGTGTTTGCAGGGGTTTGGAGTATTTGATTGGGTTTGTGTTTGTTGGCCTTGGGTTTTTGTTTGTTTGCTTTGTTGGAGTTGGGGTTTTTGTTGGGTTTTTTTTTTTTTGTTTGTTNGACTGCAACAGCAAGAATTAGGTAAAACCCCTCAAAAAAATTGCAGCAAAAGGAAGAGCTACTTTTAGACAAATTCAGTATGTAAGGATCAAGTATTTCCTTGCATACTTCCGTATTTCATCTTAGATTTCACCTCCTTCAGAGAAGTATTTTTTACTTATTGCCAGCATAATCAATTTTGCCTTTGATAATGTTCCAGCAGAGCGATAGGGAATTTAGTGAAATGTTACAAAATGAATTCTCACTGTGATGACAATGTTTTGAGGTGTTTGCAGGGGTTTGGAGTATTTGATTGGGTTTGTGTTTGTTGGGCTTGGGTTGTTTGTTTGTTTGCTTTTTTGGGGTTGGGGTTTTTGTTGGGTTTGTTTTTGTTTGTTGGGGTTGGGTTTGTTTTTGTTTGTTGGGGTTGGGTTTTTGGGTTTGTTTTTCTGTTCAGGTGATCAGGTGATGCTTCGATAAAGCCTGAAAAAGCAGTGCAAATATTCCTGACTGAAATGCCTTCTCAAAATGTATCTTCATCCATGAGACAGCCAGACTTGGTTTTGTTTTAACCTCACTCCTTTTCAGGTTATCACAGAAGAGGCACCACAACAACTCCAGCTGCACACTCCATCTGGACATCCAACAAATCCTGAGTGTCCAAAATTCCATCTATCTCATATTCCAAACACGGAGCTGACTGGGAACCACTGCTGCACTTTCTAAAAACTTCACTTGACTTGTCTACAGGTCTGTTAAAGCTTTAAAGCCTTTTTTTTTTCAATTTTTTTTATTGAGGAATCAGTTTCCCAGCTGGCACTGAGGAAATTTCTAAAGAATCTTTGTGCACTGATCTTTTCAGAACAAACTGATCTGACAGTGCCTCTCCCTGTATGTGGTTTAATAGGTATTTTTCATTACAGAGCATTTGTTCTGCAAAACAGTTTGACTGGGTTAAAAATTAGCATGCAGACATCAATACTTCAAACTCAGGGCCAAAACAGAGAAAAGTTAAATCAACATTTCCTTCTCACATTTGCTTAAAAGGCATGGTTCTCCTTTTTTAATCCACCTGGCTGTCTAAAAATTACCCAGAAAACACAATACCCTTGATGTATTTTGAGTTGATATCACCTCAAATTTTAGCCAGAGGATTATGGTTTCAGAGACAACAACGTGTCAGATGTGCATTTGTGCTCACAAATAATACATGAAGTACAAATACAAATACACTCTCACACAAAATCCATGAAGTCCACTGTGCCCAGGTAAGGTGGGGTACGGAGCAGAGCTCCTAAATGCAAACACATGTATTAAGTTTGTGGGCTGTAATACATCTTCATAGCATTTTTTTCCACATCTGTATGATGAATAAAGCCAAATGAATGTGTGCTGTAAAACAAAGCTCCTCCAGACTGGAGAATCTATTAAGCTAGCCTGAGCTTTTCTTCTAAAAAGGCTTTGGGTTTTTTTTTTTTAACAGTTTTTGTTATTATGTTAATCTTAAAAGTGAAAACTAACTGTTAGGACACAACTATTAGTTTAAATTGCATCATGGATAACCCCAAGCAGAGACAAAATACAGAGATGTTTCCCTTAGACAAGCCTTGCTAAGGCCAAACACCACTGCTGAGAAATTCTTTCCATGCAACTTTCTTCTCAAAGCATCTCCTAAGCAGATATTAAGAATTTTAAACAGCTAAGAAACGTGGAGATGAAGATGATAGTGTAAAATGTAATTATTTTTATTTTCACATCAGGATATTCTCATTTTTTGCATTGGACTCTTTGCTTCAGTATTAGCAAAAAGGGGATATTACATAACAATTCCAGAAGTATTAAATGTCAATACATTCTTATTCACTAGGACCTGCAAAAAATTACTTGATGGCTCCTGGCCAAGCACAGCCAGACTCTTGGCTTCCCAAAATATTCACTGACCATTTCTATATTCATACACACACACACTGCCAGAGCTGAATCAAACACTCCATCTCCGTATTCCCCACAGCAAAGGTTTCGTGCCACAGACACCACCGGCTGCAGCACAAAGCTTTGAGTTTTAAGGCATCTCCTCGGGCTCAAACCTCCAATTTAGGCCAATTTTTTGGACTAAATGGAAACAACAGCAGAGAGCAGACAGAGTCAGAGAAGCCCCACCACAAGCCCAGCCAGGGTGTTACAGACATTCTGCAATGCTTCTCACAGGTCTGAAAGAAGGGATGGGGATGCTTTAACAAAAAACTCAACAAAAAGTCTTTCCCTTACTATTCCACACACACCGCGATCCTCCAAAACCACTGGTGCTTATTTGTCCTCAGCAGCTTTTTTGTGCTGATGGGATTTCCTGAAGCACTGAGAACCAATTTTAGCACAAAGCTTTGAGTTTTAAGGCATCTCCTCGGACTCAAACCTCAGGCCAATTTTTAGAAAAGTGGAGAAGTGGAAGCAGGAGAGTAGCCAGAGTCAGAGAAGCCCCACCACAAGCCCAGCCAGGGTGTTACAGACATTTTGTAATGCTTTCTGAAAGAAAGGCAGTGGATGCTTCACACATTTAACAAAAAGCTTTTCCCCTAAAATTCCATGCACACCTTGATCCTCCAAAACCACTGGTGCTTATTTGTCCTCAGCAGCTTTTTTGTGCTGATGGGATTTCCTGAAGCACTGAGAACCAACTTCACTTCTCAGAGATTTGGTATTTTTTTTAGTGTAGTTTCCAAGAGACTCAAGGCTAAGTTAAGAGTGAATACTAAAATGCTAATAGCTGATAAAAAAAAATCCTAAACAAACACACTATTTTTGCTATTACTTTTCCCCAGTTGGAAATGTGCTCTAAAATTAGGCCAGTGAGACTGTAATCCTAAATAAATTAGCTACATTATACCCGAATCTGTGACAAAATTACACACAATTATCAATACATGCAGAATTTTCATGGGTTCCTTCAAGATCTGGGTTTCTGTCTGGAGTTGTTTTGTGTAGCATCATTTGCAAACAGTATATTAGATTTTAACAAAAACAAAACAGCAAAAAAAAAAAAACCAAAAAAAAAAAACCCACCACTCTAGCAAAGACTAAAAAGAAAAGAGTGAGGCTTGAGAACAATATACACTTTCAGCATGAAACTGCCATGATATCATTCTCTGCCTTGCCAATATTTATACTTTGAGTACTGGAGTGGGGAGGAGAGAAGGAAACAGAAACAGAGTTCTTTGGAGCCTCAAGAAATGCCAAATTTTCCTTCTCCCTCTTGCCTCCCAGTAAATCACGAGGAAGCTGTGAAGTAAAATGAACCAAGGAATTTGCATGAGCATCAGTGAAATTCTGAAAACCTGGGGTTTTTTTTGCAGCCTACCATTTTAGCTGATTTATGTGAGACGGGTTTAAAGGTTCTACAGAGAATTCTGAATGCTGGTTCTACACCTTTGACACAACAGAAATCCCTTTAAAAGAGAATTTAAAATGAAAAATATTTAAAATATTTAAAATACACACATTTTGACTGGGAAACTTTTTAGGTTAGGAATTTTTAAACCCTATCATACAGTAAAAGGAATTAAATTTATTGTTCAAAACAATATTTGAGCATTATCTTCAACTACAACATCTGAAATTAACTGGGTATATCACAGGCCAGCTAATGGCAACATGTTTCTCAGGTCCAACATTGAAAGTGAAACCTGAGCTGTAAAAATAATAACTACTTCTTTTTTTCTTTTTTTTTTTTTTTTTAAATGTGTTCCCTTGATGGAAAACCTGGAGGTATTTTGGAGCCAGTTTAGGTAAGCTCAAATATCTTCCAGGGGAAGCAAAATGCTAGAGCAAAATGGCATAAAAATGTTAAATATCTGATAAAGTTTTAAAGAAAAATGAAACTATTCTACTAGAAATTAATTTTGTGACTTAGCTGGGTCATCTTTAAGTGATCTATTAATATGCTTCATGGAAAAGCAGGCTAATGGAATGGGAGCAGGAAGCCATCAGTTGGTTTCCAAGCCAAAAATGCCCTGGGTACTCTTGTCTTTGAATCTCCCTGCCACACCAGAATCATCTGCAGCAAGCACATACCCACTGTTGTTGTCATGGAAAGATTCAAAATCGTGTCTGGGTTCCAGATCGAAATTCAGATGTGTAGAGATCAAGTGTTATACCTCTATCTCATTCAAAAGGGGAAATAAAAATTAAAAATTCAGGAAAGGATGGGTTTCAGATCAGGGGTTACTGGGGCAGAGCACAGATGAGGTAGAAACCAGTTCCTTTACAGGCAGTATTATTTACAAAAAGTCATTTCAGTATTATTTACAAAAGCAATCACAACTCAGTAAGCAAAGTTTTGAGCAAACACACCGTAGGTTATTTATTCTCCAGCTGTGTCGTAAAAATGAGTCAGTGCTGATTAACAGGAAAATATTTTCTCCTGTTAATCAGTGACATAATTTTCAAAGTGGAAGGCAGCAGACACTAGCAATTCACTTCAAAGTATAAAAAAAAAAAAAAATAAAAACCCAAACTTTACCCTGATAAAAAGGATCTTCTCTCCAACTCTGTATCTTCCCTGTGAAAGACGCTCCACACAGAACTTGGTGGGGCATTTACAAGGTGGATCTTCAGAAATGTGTTTAACCTGGAAAACAAGAAGTTATTAATAAAAACTGTTTAAAATAGCGTGGATAGCAAAACATTCAATAGCATTCTTGCTACAATAAATACATCACTTAATGGATGCAGTAATAAGACTTAATTGATGTATATTTTTCTCACGTTTTCTTACTGTTTCTATGATCTCAGAAAGCACCATAAGGTGCTGTCATTCCAACAGCAATGATTTAGCAGCTGAGTCAAAAATAGAAACAAATGTCACACAGTTCAACACCAAATTCGTACTGTTTAACTGAAGCCAAATATTTGGTTACATCAAGCTCAGCACCAAACTTTTGTAGGTGTGTTCTCAGTATCTGATGGTGAATCAGCTCAAAGTGCTAACACTCCCAACAGGCAAAATGAAGATGCCACCTTTTTTAGAAGGGGCATTCTATCTTCTAAATAGATATAAATATAGAGGAATCTTCTTTACAAATTGTGCACCAAAACCTTGGAAAAAAAGCATTCAGAAAACGCTGTGCCATGACCCAAAATTCAAGCCAAGGTGCTCTCCAGTATTTCCAACTTTGATGGTCTTCTCATTTAGGGCTGGCTCAATCAAAGCACATTATCAATGCCAAATCTAACTAAATAGCCCCAAAAATAAGGGTGGGGAAAAGACAGATCAAATCATGCTCCTGTTTTTTATTAGTGGCATCAGCTTGACTTTCCAGCCTCCTTGGTCTGGCACGTGCTACGAAAGGCACTGGTGTTTAGTGAAAATGTATTTTGTACTATTTAACGATGGGAAAATAGAAAAGGCATCGATGTCACAAGAGCAGATCTGGCTGGGAAACTTTATTTGGGATTCAAATTGCATTTCTGCATAGGAGCATCAAGAACAAGTGCAGCATTCTCATATATTGCTATTTTCTTGCACAAAATACCTTCCTGGATGTCAGCATCAAACAATGCAAAATGCCACAGGAACTTGGAGATGTTTGTCCACCTCAAGCAACATTCCAAAGACATTTTCATGTCCAGTTTGTCAACCAAGGCCTGTAAAAATGGTCTGAGGCCCAGGAAAGGATATTTTCAGAATAGCTAACAAATTAAATCTTCCATTGTTTCATTAAAAGAAAAAAAAAAATGCCTGGCCAAAGCTGTAGCACTCTAAGGAATGTTTTGGTTATTGTGAATAGAAAAGGCTTCTGAAGTACAAATGGTTTTCATTGTTTTCGTTTTTCATTTCATCTGCTTGAAGAGTTAAGTTACAGTGTGCTAAATAAGCCAAAAAGAACTTAAAAGCCAACCAATTATTGCCCCTACACTTTTGAAACTAGCTCTGCTGAGTGATCTAAAGGCTTTCCAATTATTTCAGAAATTGTTCAATGCATTTACCTGAATAATTTTATTATTTTGTGGAGGGGTTTTTTTAGGCATTCTTAAGATTTATTTTTTTTTTAATTAGGGAATAATATTTTAATGAAAAAAGTTATAAATAAAAATATTTATTGTAAGTTTTTTAAGTTATTATAAAAATAATTACAATAATTTCCCTTACCAGAGGAAACCTACATGTATTTTACACACAAAAAAGAGTTTCTGAAGTATCAGAGTTGTCCTCAGTTTGAATTAATCACATTTTGAATTTTAAGATCAGTGATCGCTCAAGTGATTTTTATCAACATGGGTGATTGTATTTTTATTTCTGGTGAATAAACTGCTTAGTCAATATGAAATAGGAGTAAGTTATATGCAGTCAGTTATTGGTGAATTAAATGCAAGTGCAGTTTGCTGAGGATGAGGAAGGTGAATTGCTGTATTTCCTGGAATGGGGTACCAAGACTGGGATTGTGCTTAGGGAGAGATTTGGCAAAGAGATTTTGGCAAATTTAAAGGCACTTTAAATAATCAGGGATTCCTGACACAACAAACTATGGCAGACACTGGGAGACACTGGAAATTCAAAATGGGCAGTAGGAACTCAGTGCTTCATCCCCCAGAGTTCATCTAAGGAACCAAAATCCCAGAGTAGCTGGGCCTAAACAATTTCAAGGTTGTTTAGAACTGAGTGAGGGAAATAGAGCCATCTTCAGCCTGTGGGGGATGAAAGCCGAAGATTTATTCTGGTGTGAAACAGAGGATAATAAGACCTTCAGTGCTGATCCTGCTCTTGAGGCTTCCACTGCCTAACTCTCCCAAAGGACACAGAAGCATTGAGTGGAATTTGGAAATCAAATAAGGAAGCAGAGGGAGGAATTATGTTCTATTTTATTTTGTGTCTGGAGTACATGAGCACTGCTGCTGTTTTATGGAGTGAGTGTCTGGGGCAGTGCAGGTCAGGAATCTGGCTGGGTAAATTCCATTCTGCTTCTATCCCTACTGCTTTCTAAATTAATGGAGGTGGGAAGAGACAACCTGCACACTCTCTGTTCAATTTCTGCAAGATACACCATCCTCCTTCCACACACGACTGTTCTTTCTCAAATCTGCTGAAACATGAATGCTTTTGTAAAGTTAAGGAAGAAATACAGATCAGAAAATTTTCAATTTCATTATATGCATCAAATAAAACAAAAAAAAAAGAAATTAAAAAAAAAGCTTTTCAATAAAAGGAACGAACATTATATTCCATCTGCTCTTTGTAACAGCAAAGTGGCACATGGATTTTTCAAGAAGTGCTTTGTAACTCCCAGGTGGCACATCTACCTTGCAATGTAGTAGTTGCTATGGCAACTCCTTCTTTTTACAGGCCAGATTTGTACTTTTCAAGTTTAACCACTTCATGGTCTCAAAATGTGTATTTTCATCCCATTCCTGCAGGTTTGCACCAGAAACTCGAACACTCAGAATGCTGCAACAAGTTTAATGAAATTCAAAGCAAGATACTTTTGTTCTAACAAAAAAGGAAAACAATGCTTGGGTTTTTTTATCATGTGAGAATCATCCAGAACAGCATAAAAATTAGGCTGAAATATCTTAGAAATGTTTGTTAGCATTCAGTAGAAGTCAGTATGAGCCAGATCTTGTCCTGACTCAGTCCTTGCTCAGACAAAGCACCAAGTGGGAGTTGGTAAATAAGGAGTAAAAGAGGAGTAAGAAGGGAATGTGGCCCTAAGCACAAAGCCAGGCTGAGTTGCAGAGCTCCTACACAATGAGAGTATTTCTTTTCCTAAGCTTCAGACCTAAATAAGCAAAGTCAAAAATGAATTTACTCTGTAAGTCTTCAAATGTTTTGAACAGTTGAGATGTTATCAAAACTTGTGTTTTGCAAGTAAATGCATATCAGAATGAACAAGAGAGGAAGAAGCTTCATCCCACAACTTACAGCATCATCCAACAGTTTCCCTGTGCTCTTTTTCCCTGGAGACTTTGTGGGTGATGGCGAAGGAGATGGAAGGGGAGCTGAAAGTGTTTCCTCTTGTTCAATCTCTTTTTCCAACTTTATTAATCCAGGAGGCTCCACCCCAAACCTTTGGGAAACATGTGAATAATAAATCACCAGTCTACATGAAGATTGTAAAACAAAAGGGTGGGAAGAATTTCTACTTTCTGTGCAATAATGGTACAGGCATTAATAAACGTATAAAATATACCAAAAATTACTGCCATCATTTCAAATTAATAGAAAAACTTAATGTAGATGGAGTCTCTCAGTTAATCAACCTTATAGGAAATACAGGTGTTTTTTCAGCTTCTCTGACTGATATCATATATTTTGGAGAACTAGACTTCAAAAATTGCTATACCACGCAGGACAGAGTCACGTTCAGTACATTTGCTTTATTTTTATTTTATTTTTTCTTTCCCAACAGCATCTTTCTGAATTACCTGACAACTTATATTTTGGGCAGATGTTTTTCAAAGAAATCCATATGAAAAGGGATTAAGGCTTTTCCTGGTCTCAGCCATTGTACTGAATTTATAGATAAATAAACTGAGACACGGTCACTGCTCTTCTGAAGTGATTAGGGTTTTTATTAATTGATTTTTGACAGCCAGCCTTCAGATCTCTGGTTACAACACAGTTGCAGCTCCAGCCAGAACAAAATACACACAACTTCAGCACAGACAAACTCAAACCAGAGCCCCTGAAGAGCGAGGTTCTTTTTGAAAGATCTTTGAAAGTTTTACGGCAAGTGATTGACTCTCACAGCAAGCAGCAAACTTTGGACAGATGACAGAAGCGAAAAGTTCATCCCATTTTCCTAATTACTGATAATGCCCTTCTGGTTATTGTGTTGGTTTTTTTGGGGTTTTTTGGTGGTTTGTTTTTTTTTTTGGTTTTTTTGGGGTTTTTTGGTGGTTTGTTTTTTTTTTTGGTTTTTTTGGGGTTTTTTGGTGGTTTGTTTTTTTTTTTGGTTTTTTTGGGGTTTTTTGGTGGTTTGTTTTTTTTTTTGGTTTTTTTTTTTGTTTTTTTTTTTTTTTTTTGTTTGTTTGTTTGTTAAATTCACCAACAAATTAAAACCCAGAAAAAACAGCCAGAGCTCTTTTCAGAGAATGACTTCAGCTTGGAGAAGTTATCATGCCAGGTAGGCTTCCCACAGCAAACTACTTCCACAAATGAAACCACGTTTTCTTCTGGGGCAGCAAAGCCCACAACCCAGATGCAGAACCATACTGAATAATCTAGACAAAGAGCTGGACACTAAAATATTGAGCAGTAACAAATATATAGCATGAAAATTTAAGCTAAACAACACAACAATGTTAGAAGTGTACAAAGAAAAAGATCTAAGTGCACACACTAGTTTTGGGGTTTTTCTGATAACAATTTAGCCATACTACTGCCTAATAAATTAATAGAAAGCAAACCAAGACCCAAATCTGTGCTTGTATTGGCTTCTGGCTGAGGCAGCCTGCCTCATGAAAAGCCAGCCAACAGTGAGGCAAGCACTTTCTATACAATCTATTTACTTCCTGTCTGTCTGCAGATGCTGACAGGCTGTAAATCATTCCATTCCTCTGGGCTCTCAGCCTACTCCTGCACGCAGCCTTACTCATCAAATAAAACTCTCCCACTGCAAGGAACATTGCTCCTTTGCTCCTACTACTTTTCATCATTTCTACATTTTGTCTTGGTGACGGATTTTTAAAGTTCCCTGTACTTCCAGTGTTCTGAATTCCTCTGGTGAAAAGTTGAAAAATAAAATCAATGCACAAACATACACACTCTTTTTTTTTTTTTTTTTTTTTTT
>VZRP01010386.1:200701-213494 GCA_013397995.1 Malurus elegans
TTTTTTTTTTTTTTTTTTTTCCCCCACATGCTGTATCAACCTGAAGCAAAGTTGCTGGAAAGCTGAAATTGTAAAAACATCTTTTCTGAGAGGGCTAGAGGTGCAAATTCTGTTTGGGGAGGTATGCTGAGCATTTCCTTTCCTGCTCCTCTCTAGCCTGGCTTCTCACAATGACAAATGAAGCAGCATTGGGCTGTAACGTGATCTCTGGTAGACTTCTCCCATTTTTATCCAGGTAAAATTGAATACAATAGCAGAAAGAAATCGAAATCACTCAACCTGTCATTCCAAAAGACCTGAGAGGGTTGTTTAACCCACCCCCCAGAGCTCAACAGCAACCCAAGAGTTGAATTCTTTGTGCAGAAAAGATCATTTAGCTGTTTTCCACTGTATAATCTCCAACTTCCAGATACTCAGGGAGAATGTTGGACCTGTGCATCCCACTGCAACACTGCCAGTGGTCAATTCCATCCTGCAGGACACATCCCTCTCCCATAAATCTTCTCCCTGTATCCACAAGGGCTCATTTCAGCCACTGCAGTTTTGCAGATGAGCTCAGAATTTTACATTCATAAACAACCAAAATTCAGGATAATTTATCAAGCAGTTCTATTTCTATTAATGCCTTTGAACTGCCTCTCTTTGAGCCAAGTGGCCACACCATTTCCCCCTCACTGTGCACAGTGAACAGATCTTCCTGCCTCCAAAATTACTCAGTGCCTCTTACTTTTTTTGTGCTTTACAAACTGACTGAGGCACTTTTTCAGAGCTCTCTGCTGCTGCTGTTCTGGAGAGGAGATCCCCAGCACTGCCAACAAACCCCATTTCCTCCACAAAGCACTGATCTGACTCCTCTCCTGCTTAAATCAGCACAAAAATGTCACTTGAATGTGCTCTTTCCTACACCTAATGAAGGAAATTATCAATTCTCCTTTCCCATATAGTTTACCCCAGCTCAGGAAAACTGGCATCACATATCTGGCTTTAAACTGTATCAACCTGATGCCCACTTCAGATTCTGTGTGCCTTGGAAGTCTACAAGATTGTAAATTATAAAATTACATTTGTTTTGGAAAAGATATTAGAATATCTCTACAAAAAGTATAGGAAAAAGTAGGCAGATATGTTATCTGATCCCTAAGCTATAAATAAAATTAAGAAATATAAACACAGAAACATAAATGTGATATATAAAAAAATCATTAATGATATATGGCAATATTTGTGTATTATAAATAAAAAACAAAACACAAATATTTTCAGGGTAAAGGGACAGACGTGCATAATAAATGAAAACACAGTTTATTTACTTATTCAGTATTTCTTTTCATGTCAGGAACAGAGAACATCCGAGACACGGATTGTTAAGACGAATATAAAGGAAAAGATTCTATTTTCATTGCCCTGTAGATCTATTGAGACATCAAATCTTGGAGTGAAATTGAATAAATCTAACTCAACCAAGTTCAGCAGAACCCAGCCCTGCCTGAGCTGAGCATGCATTCCCTGAGGAAGATGGATCCTATCAAATAACAAACTTATTTGTTTGTCAGATGCTCCTGACAAACTTTAACCCCAGGCACTTGGAGTGCTGGTGGCTCTATCTCCAAAGTGGTGATTTTGAAAGCACAGTTTGTCTGCTCAGGTAAATTAAGATTCATTCAAATCAATTTCATTATGCACCTGCAGATCAAAATACTTTCTTCTTCGTGGGAAGTTAAAATAACTTGCCATTGGAACCCAAGTTTTAGGGATAACGAAATAATTGAAAACCTGAAATCAACTCTTTTTCTTTTTTTTTTTTGGTCATTGCTATTCCTAAGCAAGCTTCCACTGACAGCAAGAGCTTTTCTGAAACCATGAGACCAATTTCTAGATTTCCACAAGAGTTCATCCACAAAATATGAATACACATGATGCAATTGTCACATGGCCAATATTAGTTCTTAAGCAAAGAATAAACAGTCTCTCCTTCACACGATTGTCATCCCAAGGAGCTTTTCTAAAATTAATTAAAATATCTGAATATGAACAGCACATGGATGGATGCAACTGCAATTCTCATGCAAGACAAGGCAGCAGCACTGCTGTTCATGTATTTTTTAGCAAATCTTATGCACTGTGCTGGTTAAATCTGCAAAAAGGGGGGAAAGACACATTCTAATTTCCGTAATTTTGATTGTTTGGCAAAAATCTTTGTCTTGATGTCAAAGACAACATTACAATGTACTGAAGGTCCAGCATGGGTAGGATCATCATGGTCAGATTTAGGTCATGTAAGATCAATTTATTACCAGCGAACTTAATTAAATCACAGCTCTTTATAGAGAAATCTGACTTTAGAAGGAGAAACGGCTCAAAGCTTTATAGAAAATCTAAAAATTCTCAAATCCTTCCTCTCCCAATACAGGGACAGCCAACAAATATCTTCACTGAGGTGATGGCACAGAGATTTTGTAAAATTTGGTAACAACTGCCCTCAAGAGTGACATCAAGACAAACATTCTATTTGAACCTGATTAGCACAAATTTAGGCTGAGATCTGCTGATTTATTGTCTCTCAACAGCCACTGCAGTCAAGAACACAAATATTTCAATATTTTCACCTACCTTGCTGCAATTCTTCCAAGCTCCAGCAAACAAAGGCACACTTCTCTTGGCTGCTTGTGGAGTACTAGAAAAGCAAAATGAAGACAGAAAGCACTGATAAATAAAAGCTATTTTAAAGATCCTGGTGATGGAAAGGAACCTAATCATCAACATCTGTAACTCTTGACTCCAAAAAAAACTTTGTTTTCGTTGGCTTGGGTGGAGTTTTACTGGAATAAAAAGGATGGGATTGATGAGTGGTTATCAGAGTGCAGGAGGTTCAGAAGTTCCATTCAGTTATCTAAATCACCAAGGAATTATTTGGGGTGATTGGTAATCTGCAAGCAGTTTGTAACTATTTAAAAATAATCAACAGATCTGACAGAATACTTTAATTAGTAGAGTATTAGAAATAAATTAATAACATTAGAGCTACACTTTTTCCTACAAATGAAGAGAATCCATATCCTTTAGACCACTATTTTTCTTAGCCAATTTAAATTTGAAAAAAAAAAATAAAATAAAATTGCATTAGCAAAGATATACCTCGCTATAAATGTGGCCCTGAATTTTTGGTACAACCACTCTTAAAGCAAATATGAAACTAGAATGCTTTAGGAGTGAGTTCACCACAGTATAAAAATCCCAAATAGACCAAAAAGAGTTTCTTCTGCTGCCCCCACCCTCCACAGAACAACTTCAAACAAGAGTCACTGAACATATATACGAATATATAATATAAAAGTAAGTATAAATAAAAATGTAAGTATGAATATAAATATATAGATATATATAGAAATGTAGATATATATAGATAAAAATATAGATATAAGCATATAGATATACTCTACCTATGAATATAAATATGAATATCAATGTATAAAACCCTAAATACCTAACATATACATAAAATCCTAAATACCTAAAACCTTAAATATAAATAGATATGAATATAAATATGAATATAAATATATTTTTATATTTAACACTGGTCATTCAGTGTAGTTTCTGCCCAAAGGAATCTATTAACAGGAACCTCAGTCACCTTTGCCTTCAGGGGCCACTTATAACAATTATGAAATTCCACCATAAACTAATATATTTCCCTCCCCAATTCAGAATAGGTAATGCTCTCTAAAGAAATTCTGCAGCAGAGCATGTAAGCAAAATGCAAAATCAAATGGAAAAAGGAAAAATAGATGAAAAAAGTAATTTTGAGCACGTTGGCATCTACTCTTCAGAAATAACTGTTAGAGTAAAGCCCTCAAGTTGTGGGTAAAAAAACAGATTTTAAGAATTTCCACAATAATCAAAAGATTTCCACCTTACACTTCAGACTGAATTGAGACCAAAAATTTTGTGACTATTTGTATAAATCAGAAAACAAACGGAACAGCATCCAAATAAATTTGTTTTTAATGAATGGAGATCAAGACATCAGCTATGTAAATTCTGGTAATCTAGAGACTCACCTAACTCAAATGCATGAAGAAAAAAATACCACACCTGAAAAAGATATTTCAATGTCTAGTTAAAGTTTGTCCTATGTATGAGACCAAAAATGGGAATGCACACACTTAAACATCTCCAGATAATGAATTCCCTGGGGCAGACCTTCAGCTCCTGTGACTCCAACTACAGCTCCACTGACAGAAATAAATATATTTTACATGGGTTGAATGCTCATCCCAACAGATTTTCCAAATGTCTGTGTAGTCCTTAGAGAGGTATGTGTCTGTCCTCTAATATTACCCAAATATATTTCAGAAGTGACACTGCAGAGCATGAGAATTAAAAGGGCACTGCACTAGGAAAAAATATATTTATTTATATATTTGTTCTTCAGCCATCTGTTACTGAGAATATAAATGATGGTCATTCAGCTGTTTTCAATATTCTTCCTTCCCACAACACAGTAATTTGATTAAACATTTACCTTCAGTAGTAATCAATATTTTTAAAGTGTTATTATAAGAACTCCCAAGAGATGTATGCTGCTACTTTGGTTTTAAACCAGTTGGGACAGCCCCAAAATAAAACTTGATTTTGAGAAGTAAGGCATCCCCCAAAATATAAATGGGATAAACTGTGTTTGGAACAGTCAGAGGGAGTCAATTGCAATTTATATATATGAAGGTCAGAATGACTTTGGAATGGAGGAGAAAGAGAGCTAAAACTACCACTCTTTATAAAAAAGATCCATAAATAGAGCTAGAAGAAAATTCGATTAAAAAAGTAAAACAATGCTCTACCCAAACGAAATCTATCGACCTTCAGCGAGTCTGACTCAACGTGATCTGGACACATTTCATGCAATTCACACAAAGAATGTGACACAGTGAAATCGCTGTTAGAGGATGGAGAGTGTGCAGGCAAAAACCAACCACAAAAACAAACACCAGCTCACCCCGGGAGGCTTCTGACAAGAAAACATCAGCATTCCTGAGGACTATACAGCATATGGGTCTGGGGACTTCAGAGACAAACAAATATTATTTTATGCAGATCTGCATAAAATGGACTGAAATATCCATCTTGCTAGAGAACCTCACTGATGGCATTTGCTTGACAACAACGCAATGGGAAGAGGGAGAATTAGTGCATACAAATCCGGCTTATTTTAGGTGTCCTGACAGTTTTAGACCGTTTTGCTTTTCAGTTCATCTCTTTAAATGCTTTTTCTCTGCTGTCCTCACTGCCTGCATCTCTCCATGCTGCCTCCACCACTCTTTGGCAGCAGTAATTCCTTTTCAGCTCCTGGCACGTTTTTATCCTTGCTTCTTCCTCCCTGGCAATTACTTCTCTCCACACTGCTCCCATCTTGTTCCTGTCCCTTTCTCTTTTTATTTTCTCCACTCAGCCTTTGTGCTTCTTCCACGCAGTTCATTTCTTTCCTGCCTGCTGTTCTTCTGCATCCTTCCCCAGTGTGTGGATGGCACCAGGAGAGGCAGAGGAGGAGCAGCCTCTGCTTTCAGCACCATCACAACCCTGGACTGTGACAGCACTTTAAACTGAGAGCTCACAACAGCAAACATTCAGGTTTTGGGTTGATTTTTTTTCGTTTGTTTGGTTTGGGTTTTTTTTTTTTGGTGGTTTCATGTTTGTTTTAAATCATTAGAATATCCAATCACAACACAGCAATGAACTTCTCCTGCCTTTCTGCCAAATTTCAAATCTCGTCTCCTAACATTCTTAACTTCATTACAAATGGTTTATAAGTCTTTCTTCTAACTTAATTTTTTTTAAGTGAAAGATACCATGCATAGCTTAATCAAAAAAGGTAAATATGATCTCTGTTTCTAATTCATTCCTTAGCTCACTAGAAACAAAGAATTTTCTGAAGTGCTTTCATATTTATTGTCAATTGCCATCACAACTCACATTAGTTTAAGGAAAGTTTTCCAGAAGGTTGGTCCTTTGATCCTTCTTCCTATTCTTCCTACTTTTTTCTTTAATACTTTTTATTCTGATCCTACAGAAGGGATTTTTTTTTCTTAAAAAAAAAAGCCCCAAATTGCTTTCTCAAAACTCTTAACTTATCCCAAACTCACCCTTGCTTCTGCATCAGAGTTATGCTATGACTTGTCCTTCCCCCACACTCCCTGCCCCATTTCAGCCCAATCACTCTTGGAAGTCTCAAAACAATTAAGGTATCAAACACAGTATATCTAAGGATAGTAAAGAATTCACCCAGAAGGAATATAAAGATCATCCAAACATTTAAACTAAATACGCTAAATAAACTAAATAACATTTAAACTAAAAATTTACTGGAATTCATTAATTTATGATACAAGTCCAGTGGTAACAACACCGTGTCCAGGATGCTTCTATAGTCCTCAAAATCAGACATCTTCAATAATGAGTTTGGTAAAGTGTTGTGAAAGATGAGACAAAATCTTATTCTGATGCAACTTCATGTGAATTTTAACAGGGTGCTACAATATGTAGACATGTCAGTATAAAAGAACAGAAAAAAACTGCAGCTTGAAATCAGATAAACTACAGTATTAATTTAAAAAATAATTTCCCCCTATGGATAAAATATTTTTAAGCATTCAGCATTTGAGTGTTTTTTAAAATAACCTTTAAACCAACAGTGTTAGAAGAGAGATGAGATGTCTGTTTCAGTTAACTATTGCCACTAAAACACTAAATGCTTTTTTTTTTTTGGAAACCTGCCCATTTAACACTAATCAATCAGTTGCATCAAAAGAAGCCCATGTCTCAAATTGTGTGAGAACATACAAACACAAAACATGAACCACCAACAGCATCCAAAACTCCCAAAACAAATCACACATCAGCATGCTGGCACACTTGGTGGCAAACCCTTTTCCTGCTGGGTGGACTTTATCATGGAGGAGATGCAGAAAATTCATTGCTTCCAAATCCTACAATCATCCAACAACACTCCATTACCACAGAGAGCTCAGAACTTGTGTTTTAAGTTCATTTCACTAAGCAATCTTAAAAAATCTTACGATTATTATTTGTCCAAGGAGAGTTTTCTTTGTGTATTATGCCCCTGCAATTGCACAATTGCAAATATCTCCACCTAGAAATGCTTCCATACATAAAATTACCACAGCTGAGTGCATCTGCTGCCCTAAAACAGGAGAATTTACAAAGTCTCCTCATCATAGGAACAGAGGAGTTTCAGGCAGAATTAACATCCTAACAGTGAAAAAATCAGCACATCGTGTGCAGAGTGAGTCCTGATACATTTAAGAACTCCATTCAGTGACACTGCCCCTCAGGAGCTGCACAGACCATCAAAATTCACATTTTGGATGATAGTTTTTGGTACCAACAAAGCTATTCCTTCTCCTTTGAATGCACTAACTATAAAAATTTTAAAAATTCTAAAAAAATGCTAAATTTGGCAATGAGTGCCCCGTGTTTTGCAGCATTTTAGATTATCCCTGTGTACCTGCTGCAATTTTTACAGATGCTCACACAACAGGTACCCCAGGCACCTTTTCTTTGCAAAGGCACAAACTCAAACACTTTCCTGCCAAGCCTCTGCATTTTAGAGATAAATTGCTACCAGTCAGCTCTGGCTGTGCTCAAAATCTTAAAATTCCAATTTGTTTGCATTTTAAGCTGTGTTAAAGCATGATGATATTCAGTAGTGTCATAAATCCATCGTTCAAGTGTCTCAGTGCACTAAATCTTCAGAAACACTTAGAATTCTAGGATACATATTTGCCAGGAAAAGACCTCAGGAATGTTTTATATGATACAGTAGCAGGAAGAAAATACCACTGTGTGCCTCTAATTAAATAACACAGTATTTACACAGCATAAAGCAGACAGAATAAGAGTAAAAAAAAAGGATAGAAATCTACTCAACTGAGAATATTGACACAGTAAGGTTCTCCAAAACAGACAGAAAAATGCTGCTTTATCACTAACAATTTAGACACCAACTTACTGAATTTATCAGCCATGGGGAAAACCAGAAAAAAATACAGAAAACAGTCACCTCTGTAACCATAATTATTTATCACAAAAAATACAGAATTCAATGAGGCACTGCAAACACTTAGATGTCACTCACACACGTTTCTCACTATTTGAAAAGAACCTTTGATATTACTTACCTTTGCTGGATTTTTGTTTCCTATTCAGTGGTGAAGTGATTCGTGGGAGAGAGAGGAACATAAAAGCTTTAGATTGGCAACTGTTAGGATTTATCATTATTTCTACTGCATCAGGAAAACCTCAGATGAAAGCAAAAATTTGAGTTAATGCTTAAACTGGGGGAGCATAATAGCTACTGGGTTTATTTATCTTCTTTATTTTTTTAATGGCATGGTTACCATCTCCTCTTCAAGCTCATAAAAATGAGTCAAAACATTATCAAGTCCTGATCCTACTTCCAGCACTGTAAATCATTCCTAGTAGTGCATTATATAATAAGGGAAGAAAAACAGAACCTATTTCTCCATCAGTGAAGAAAATCAAACAAAACAGAGCACAGGTTTGAGTATCTGTCATATTTCAGTTTCTGGGGGAGGAATTCCTCTGGAACATCACCTTTCCAGGTGGATTTGCACTCTGTGCTTTACTGTGAAAATTAACTTAGGAAATGTCATCATTCCAGCTGTGCCAATCCCATCTCTAAACAAGATCCTTAACACTGCACAAAAAAATTCAATATAAACGTGCTCTGATCACACAGTTAGGTTCTGATGGAGCAATGGCAAACCAAACTGGGTTTACCACAGCAGCACAAATTCAAATACCTGGAGGTATTCCATGAACCAAAGGTTCTTCTGCTTTTCCCAGGCACGGGAGTCTGCATCTCCTGGTGTTTACAAGCTCCTTGGCCCTATGTAAATGCTTCACCATTTACTTCATCAACATTTCTACTTTCAAACTTTCAACTTCTTCACCATATCACATCACTGAAACTAGAATTACTGTTCATCTCCCACATAATTTGTATCAAATAAGAATTTCATCTTGAGGATTTAATTAACAACAATATAATATATTCTCCTCGCTATTTGTCACCTTTGGAATAGCCAATCCATATATTCTCCTCACTATTTGTCACCTTTGGAATAGCCAATCCATATATTCTCCTCACTATTTGTCACCTTTGGAGTACCAATCTCTGCCATACATTTTCTCCCAGAAATTTAAAATAATATATTTTAAAAAAACTTCCCATAAAGGAACAGGCAAATGAAAAAAATAACAATAATTGTCTCAGAAATATTTGTGCTGGGCTACNCCAATCTCTGCCATGCATTTTCTCCCAGAAATTTAAAATAATATATTTTAAAAAAACTTCCCATAAAGGAACAGGCAAATGAAAAAAATAACAATAATTGTCTCAGAAATATTTGTGCTGGGCTACAGAAGTAGAGCAAGACTGTAAAAGAATGGGGATAGATCAGTCACAGCACATGTAAGAGCCTCAACAGGGCAAAGGCTTTTGGAGCAGCAGAACAGAGAAGCTTCTTGATTCAGCACAGAATGTTCATTTGTGTTCTGCAGAAACTGATCTGTCTGTCCCTACAACTGCTTCACACTTTTATCTGGGTTCACATAACAAACATTGGACTCTTTTCATTTCGTGAGATTTGGCTGAAAAACTCCCAAGGCAAAATTCAGAAGTTTTCCTTTGAAGAGAGAAAAGTTAAAAGAACGAAGAATATACAGTATTGGAATAGTGATTTCCTAAGCAGCACAATTCCCTGGATGGAACACTCTGAAGCAGGGACATTGGATAATTTCTGTCCAGAGCTGCACAAGGGAACCAGCTGGAAAAAATGGTCAGCATAGGAAACAGAAAAATGTTTGTATCTTCTCACCTCCTGTGCAACTCATTAAATCTGCACCAACAGCCAAATGTCTGCAGACAGAACTGAGCATGCACTGGTATCCAACTCCCCCAAAACAGAAAAGCACCACCTTACACACTGAACTGAGGAACAGCATTCCGTGCTCAAAAACATACATGGAGGGTGAAAAATCATTTGTGTGCAAGAAAACACAGCAAGACTATCCCTCATTTAAGCTCCTCTTAAAATTGACTTAAATGAGTATTAGGTGAGGTGTCCTTCATTTGTTCACTCTTTATTTGTTCATTCCACAGACAAGTGGCAGAATTAGTGCCAAGCACAGAGCAGATTCAGAGCCAGGATCTATTAAAAACCCTTCTGTCTTTCAATGCTAAACCCAAAAGAGAAGTTATTTCAGATTTCCCAGCTACTACATAAAAGAAATACATAAAAGAAATACATACCCAAACCTTCTGATTCAAACAGGCAGGTGTCATCCACGCCCACATCTCTGCACCAGGATAAGAAATTCGCTGTGTTGTCCCGTGCAAAAAAGGACCCTGAAGGAGCATTGGCTTTGCATGGAATTTTCCGAACTGGTAAGCTCTAAAAAACAAAAATTAAAGATGTTAGCATAATTTTGAAGTATTATGGGATCATTGTCCAAGTTTTGTATAGATGTTTCCTTGGCCATCAAAGAATTTCAAGCAAAGAATTGTGAGAAGTGAATTTAACAGCAGGAAGTTAAATGAATTGAATGAGCTAAGAGGTAAAAAAACTGAAAATACAGCATTTCCACTCAGTCCTAGATTAAAATTACTGGAAATGTGGAGATTAAAAAGAAGAGAGCAAAAAGAAGGGAGAGTAAAAAAAAAATAGACACAGGAAGTAGGCTTCCCTTTACAACAGTTTCAAGTAGGACAAAAACATCAGCATTAAACACAGCTTAGGAGGAGTTTAAATATTATAGCAAGACATATGACAGCAGCAATGTAACGGCAGAATACATCTAAAAAGAAAATAAAGCGAAATAAAGAAAATAAAAACACCACATCTAAGAGGAAAATCAGTCACCAATTGAATAAAACAGCACAGGTTTGAGCACTCGGTCATATTTCAGAATATAGAATGAATTCTGTATTCTACCCACTGCTGTACACCCAATAAGCCAAATAAACTGAAAATAGAACAACAGCAGGGATAAACAGCATTGCACTTACCAATGTCTCAGTGGTAACTTAGAGATTTGTCCTAGATATATAAATATGTCTTACAGATTGATCCCATGATTCTTATTCCAGTTACAAAATCTACATTTCCTTGTTTTGCAGAAATTATACTCATGGTTCAAACTATTTGCAGGGGGATATTTATACTTTTCTGCAATTTATATAAAACACCAACCGATTTTACATGGTGTTTTAAAGAAAAATCCAACTACATGGTATTTTAAAGAAAAATTCAGGTAAACCCTGTGCCACAGACACCTCCTGGACCAACCTGGGAGATGGAGGGGGATTCAAGAAGAAAGCAGGGAAGTAAAAACAGCTATTCTCTTATCCAGAATAGATAAAAAAAATTATAAAACATTACTTCTTCCTAGAGGCTTCTAGATATGGAACAGTCTTACAGATCTGGGAAAAATGAAGTTTTTTAACGTTATTTCTGCCCCCTTTCCATTCTTCTGGAGGAATGAGGAAAAAAAAGGAGAAAAAAATGCTCAGTTGCTCACAGATCAGTGGGGTTGTTTTTTCTTCTTAAAAAGAAATTAATAAAAAGCTGTTAGCACCAGGCACATTTTTAGGCTAGCACCCTTTTCACATCACACTAATTTCTTCAAAGAAACAATGAGTAACTATCCAGAGGCAAATTCTTACACTCCACAGACTTTCTTACACTGAATTTCCTCTCACTGACTTAGTCTTTCGAAGAAGTAATGCACTATTTGTCCATCCCTGACTCTCTGTACCCTTTCCCAGGAGATTTTTAACTGGACTAATTAATAATCCTAAAAGTGCAGCAATTTCTTTTAAAATGAGCCACAGTAGCCCCTGGCAGCCTGCTGGAAGGTCAGCCAGTCCAGCCTGCAGAGGAGTGGAAACAAGACTTCAGTTTCACAATTTGTCACTAAAATCTTATGGGAAACACTACAGAAACCTCAAAAAAGTCCTTTTTCAAAATGATTCCAAGAGAAGGTCCAACCCTCACCTTTTTCAGTGCAAAAAGGGGAATGAGCAGAGTGGGCAGGGATGTTTGACTGGCACCAAGCAAATGATATCTGGCACAGCCACACTATTTGTCATTTTTTATTTATCAGGTCAAATTAAAAGCACGAATTCTGGATGAGCTGTTGTGACAGGAACAAGATGCCAAGAAGCCAGCTCCAATTGCTGGCACTGTGCACAGGGAACCTCAGAGGGCACAGAAAGGAGATAAAGCTGCAGTCACTGGGATGGAAGAGCAGAGCTGCAGTGTCAAACTCTGTCACCTCCCGGGTCCCTCCTCAGCTCTCATCTCTGGGTTTTTCCACAGTGTCCATGTGATACTTTGTTGAGTCTTTTCCAAGGGAAAAAAAAAAAAACCAAAAAACCTGTTTCTAATGCAAGGAACAGCCCAGAAGGGCTGGTGACACCACAGCGGGGTTGTTTGCATCCACACAGCTCCCAGCTCCAGATAATTCTGTGCCTTTAAGCTGCTTTGTGCTGACACAACCCATAATAAACAGCCTATATCCTTACATGTTGTGCTAAGGATATTAAACAATATTAAACACTGCTCTGGAAGTCTTAGATTACCTTAGAACTGGTGAACAACTACAAAAAAACCCCCCAAAACAACAACAACAAAGAAAAACAAACATGCAAAAAAAAACAAATCCCCTCAAAACAAAGCAAAACAAAACAAAA
>VZRP01010386.1:220442-277269 GCA_013397995.1 Malurus elegans
GTGAATGTGTAGGTACAGCATGAGTTAATAACAGTTTATTTTATAACAGAAGTAGGAAAGGGCTGTATATTTTAGAAGATTCTTAAATCTTGATGAAGCAGACAGGTCAGTGACTGAGGTGCTCCTATGAAAGTCCATTTTCAAAAGTAAAGTGAGGCAAATAAAAAAACAGAGGGGGTGAAATGTCATTTTATGTATCTATTTGCCACACAGATTAAAATTTTCACTAAAAGAACAAAGTGACAATGCTCTGCTTCCAAAATACATCAGTTATTACATCACATCACAGCTGCCAAGAGCTGTCCTCTCTTCTACAGAAGGCCAACCTGACAAGAAAATGTGATTACATCCCCC
The DNA here is from genome assembly GCA_013397995.1 of Malurus elegans. Taxonomy (NCBI): domain Eukaryota; kingdom Metazoa; phylum Chordata; class Aves; order Passeriformes; family Maluridae; genus Malurus; species Malurus elegans. Next base: position 220,797 of record VZRP01010386.1, read on the forward strand.
TGGAAGAGGGGATCAGATGTTCCAAGATGTGACAGCATGCTGACCTGACCAAATGAGAAGAAAACCATTGACCATCCTAGACTAAACCTCCAGGATCTTGACATAATTTCCTATAAAAATATTCCAATTTCTTATTGAAGGTTTTTCATTTTCACGTTTTTACTGAAAAATTTGCCTTTGCTTTGCACACTATGTTGACAAGAAGCTCTATTTTTCAGTCCTTTTAACTTCCACTCATAATCAGGAGAGCATCAAGGATTTATTCTTGTCCTTCCAATTAAGATACGATTTCTTTTCCCCCCAGTATTCACATATGGCATTTAGGAAGAGAAACAACACTATTAACTCATTTTTCATAGGTTGTCACACAGCAATAATCATTGACAGAACAATCATTAGCAACAATAGTCTAATGAGCCAAAAAAATTGAAAAACTGAAGTGACAGTGGTTTTTCACCCATCCAGGTCCACTCCTGCTCCCATCAGGTGTTTAGAAACTGAAAACACTAATCTGTTTAGAACAGGTTAACAGCAATTTTTTGTCAAAAAAATTACAGGGGAAATAGAAAAGTGAAATAAAGCTTTCCTGTATCTTTTTGCTAAGAAGACAGGGGAAAACTAACATACAAAAGTAGCAAAATGAAGTATATAAATCAGTACTGAACTTCCTCCTGACACATTGTAACCTGACACTCCAGGTTGCAATACTGGAGACTGCAGCATTATAAAGCAGCATGGTTTTGAAAGTGCTACAGGAAAGCTGGTATCTGTAGGCCCTTGACTGGAACTTTGAGATGTTTTAGCATCTTTTGGGCAAAACCCAAAATGTGAGTCCTTTCAGTTTGATAAATTAAAATAAAACACCAAGATAAAGATTGTTGCAGTAAAACCATCTTCAGATACAGCAGACTTCTATTTTTCCTTGAGGCTAAACTTGTTTTCTCTAACACATTTTTGCTTCAGAAATATCTGTTTAACATGAAGATTTCCCCCTTTTTATTCCTTTTTGATTCCATTTGCCATTTAGCCCCTTTTACAGCTCCAGGCAAAGCAGCAGCAGCAGCACTGCAGACCTGCACTTAGTTTATGCCTAACTGATAATATTTTTGCCATGTCTCCAGCTCAGATGAAGCCAGGACTGGAACTATAACAGCCCAGAGATTTTAAAAAAACTGAACTCAGCATCTCAGAAGCCTTTTTCACCTTTCTAGCCTGCATGTTCTCCCACTTGCCCCATCAGCATTTATATAAAATGGTATAAAGCCACTAAAAAGCTAAATTGAAAAATAACTGTGTTACAGGAACTGTTTGAGTATCACATTTTATAACATATTCCTCTTCTAAAAAATTTATTTCCAGTACCTTTAACAGACTAAACATTTTTAATTGGCAATGCATAATTTTTAACACAGGTAAAACAAAAAAAGTCACATTCTACATATGCCTTCTATGTCCAGTGATTTATAAATTCATCATTTCAGAAAAGCAAAATGTTACAAAAACTTACTATTATTAAAACTTAAAGGTATTTTCTCTTGATAATGATATGAAAAAAATAATCTTCTGCTATTTAACAACATGTTTATATTATTTTAAGAGCTGAATTGCATTAGCAGTTTGGGCACTGCACAATGTACACTAAACTGGATTATTTGAGTTCTATTCACCCTTATGAAATCTGAAAGAATGAGTTTTGCACTGAACATCTGTCTCCAATGAAAAGTATATTAGGTGTCAGCTTTCAATTCAGCGTATTTTATGGCTCCAAAAGGTGGCATTTCTTTGCTAAAACAGACACTCTGACATATTTAACAGTAGAAATGCATTGATTCAAATAAGAGTAATGTTCATAACTCCAAGAAAAAAATCACTCTGTGTGTTTGTATGGAAAAAACATTAAACTCTATTAAAAATGTACAACTCCCCCTATAATTACAAGAAAGCAATTGCGATGTTTTTATAGAATGGGAATAACATTAAGTAAAATAAAAAAAATTTTAAAAAAATACTGAAAGTACGAGAAGAAAGACCAGGAATACAAAAACTTTCAGAAAATTTTCTCAAGTTTCTCTCAAGTACTGCTTGCCCTTTCTTTTACCACAATCACCAGATTCCCCTTCCAAAGTCCAACAGTTGCACCTGAACACCTTCCCCTGGCAAAGTGTGAGTAACTGCCAGGTCACCCACTCTGGGGGACCTCAAACAACCAGACTGGAGGGTCATGAAAGAATAATGGAAAAGTGTAATAATTCTGAATTACAATTTTTCATTGTAATAATTTTGTAAAGCCTTGAGATGCTATTGCTTACTTGGAATGGGACATGCAAGCAAATCCAAAATGTTGGTAATAAAGAAAATGATAAAGCCACTCAGCTAAGTAAGAAACTGTATCAGTGCTGGCAGAATGGCTGGAGGTATCAGCACTGTGAATATGTTGATACTCATAGTTAAAACTGCATTTCCCACTGGTTTGGGGTGCACAAGCTGCTGCTGGAAATGCCTGTTCTGGTACAGAACACAGGCGGCAAGGTGAGTGACAACACCGAGCTGACACACATTTACACCAAAACAAAGATGCCTTTTTTGGAGAAGACTTCTCATTCTCCAACCTCAAACTTTACATCCTTTTCAATACCCAGCCTGGTCTTTAACTCAATGCATCTCTGAACATCCTCATTTCTCTGTTCCTTTTCTCTAAGCCTCCTTCACTTTTGTGCCTGAGCAACTTTTACATGCATTAAAAAATATTCAACATTTACATGTCCAATTCCTCAGAACCTTGCATTCCCCAGCCCCCCAGCTATGAGCTTCCAAAGTCCTCTTCCTGCTAAGAAGAGGCTCCAGCACTGAAAGTTTGGAGCCCAAGGTGTAGTTGGTCCCACGTGCTGAATGAAGCTGGACGGAATAAAAACCAATATAACCCTCTGGAGCTTGTAAATCAACTCTGGGAATGGGGAAAATTATTTTCCCAAAGGCAAAACAGAGAAAGCATCTCTCTGTACCTGTCCTAAACCACAGGCTGGCAAGGAGGGCCACGCTTTATGTCACACATTTCGCTCCTTCAGGCACACATGAGAAAATGAAAGACTGGAGAGCAAAGCAGGCAAGCAAATCTTTCAGATTGTCATCTTGCCCCTGCTGGAAGAGTCCTGGGAATTGACCCAAGTGTGCCAATTCCCATGTGCAGCTTGCTCAGGGTGGAATTTTTCAGTACCCACAAGAATGTTCCACCAAATCTACCAAATCTGGAGTTTTGCAGCAGTGAAAGCATTCCCACCTTGTACAAAAAAAGGCTGAGAGATGAACACAAACAGCAAGCCAGGTTAACACTTGTCCTTGGCTTTGTCACTGCCACTCTGACAGAGCCACCAAAGCTCAGCAGACAGAAGGAAACGTAGGAAACAAAACATCCACAGGCACAACCTTCCTCTCCAGCAGACAAACCCCAGCGCTGCCATGTCCCACTCTGACAACACCCTAAAGTCCAGCATGGGATGACTTAATCCTATCTGACACATGGATTTCATCTGCAATGTCCTTTTTCCATCCCCCAGAGTACAGACAGCTAAAATCTATTCAGCCATGGAGCTGTAATGACAAACTGTCCTGTCAGAAGCTCTGAGCTTCTCTGATAAGGCTCCAAAAATAATTAGCAAAATGTACACAAAAGTACCAGAGATTGCTAAAAAATACCCCCACGACAGTGTCCATCCTAAATTAAATATTCAAAGTCTCAGGATTAAAAATTCTTTCCATGTTATTTTCTAGCTGCACGAAGTATCTCAGTTTTCTTATTTACCGATTGGGTAAGGTCAAATTTTAGCTGTGCCTAATTTCTAGCTGATATCAAAATCTTTCATTCAAATTATAAAGTGCAATAACCCCATAATGTTTTCCAGTTTTTTATTCTGAACCCACATCAGGCTATGCTGTTGCAAAACCATCACCCTTTCAACTTCCAGTAACACTGTATAGGATACAATTGTCTCTCCACAAAAATTTCCTAAAACATCATTACTTGACCAAACTACCTCAAAGAGGTTTGCCTAAAATACTATTACTTTTTTTTTAATCTAGATTTCTTCAAAAAGATGACATGTCCTTGTTTAATATTAGCACAAATGAACACCAAAATATAGATGAAACAAAACATGGACCAAAATGGCAAAAGTTAAATGAAATGCATGTTAATTTTCTTTCTAAATTGAGAAATCTTATTTTCTGAAAACTGCCACTGAACACTTACAACGAAGCTCCACAAGGTGCAGAACAGAGCAAGGCAGGATGTGGATACACAATATTACCTGCTCTGTGTCAGCTGCACATCCATGCATGTAAAAATCTACTGACAATTGGTGCAAAATACATCTTCCATGTAGAGGGAAAAAAAAATCCCAAAAAACCCAAAAAAAAAGTCTTCCATATTCTTCTATCCTTTTGGATGCTGAAAAATGTATGCTGTATATTCATTTCTATCTTATGCATGCTCACACATCCCTTCTCTATTTGAAGTTTATCCAAATTATGCAGTAATTAAACAAAATTTGAATTCTGAGTTAATATACTCCTATGAATAACAATTATTTTAACTCACACTTAATTTATTTTGAATGTGAATTTTAACTTAATTGAATTATTAATTTGAATAACAATGTCCACATAGGAACCCAAGGCAGTCTGACAAATCACTATAATTTCAATTCATCAGCACAAACTCTGAGAAAAGGAGAGCTTGGTGCAAGAAGGTGTGGGGGGGGACACATTAAGCAAATGAACTGTATATGCAGCTTAATTAAAAGAAGGTTGTGCCCATTTAGCTCTGCAGTGCAGAATTTGGTGTCCATATGAAAAATCAGATATTTAATTACAGTTGGCATTTCGGAACCTCCTGCTGGTTGCTACTTTTCTTGCTCAAAAAGTGACCTCATTCCTAAATTTATCACTGGGAGAACTCTGTTACGGACTGCAAACAAGCTTCTGTTTGTTTTAGAGTGGATCACTAAAACTTCATTGTTTAAAACATTTAAACAATATCTTGAATCCTTAATGGAATGTGCTGCTTCCAACTCAAAAAACAGCCACTTGGATTATTCTCTGGTGGTAACTGGAATGAAAATATCCCAAATTTTCTTCCGGTTTTGCATAGACAATTTCATATCCAAAACTCATTAATTTAGATAGAAATGCCATACAAACATTTAATTTAAAACACCTGCTGCTTTTGCAGTTGTGAATTCATGACTGCTCCAACTCACAAATGGGTACCTGCAAAATACTCTGTTCTTGTGTTCTACTGACATTGTGCTTATTGACCACTTCTCTCTCAACATAAGTGATATTTCCATTTCTTTTTTTTAAAAAAAGAGAAAATAGAGCAATATAGAATGTGCAGATGAAAGACACTGGACACACTCATTTCATGATACCACTGAGATGCTTTAGCTACAGCATTTGCCATGACAAGACACTGCTCATGTCTCACCAGAACAGACTTTCAGAAAATTTCAAAAATTTCAGAAAATTTCAAAAATTTTTTTACAAATTAAATGAATCCTCCAAAACTGTACACACCAAATTTAGAAGTGCTCATCCAGATTTTCCTCCAAAATGCCATCAACTAAAGTTCCAGGTAAATGTAATTTCTGATATATTTTTCTCCTCTTTATTTAATGAAAGGAATTAATGTCTCCCTTAGGATGAGGTACTGTGTAAGTCATTCATTCCTTTGGTTGTATCCTTTGGACTTACAGAGATCATTCAAAAACCACTTTTCCCAGAGTGTTCTCAGCAGACAACATTCCATTTCCTGGCTCACCATTTCTAAATTCCCTCTTCGTGAATTATTTTCACATGGTAATGGTATTAATGGTATTAATGGTATTAACGGTATTAATGGTATTAATGGTATTAATATTAAAATATCCCAAAGGTATTAATACAGAAAATGCAAAAAATAAAAAATGCCAAAAATAAAAAAAAAATTAAAGGAAATTTGAAAGGCAATTAAGCGTGGAATGTGTCATGTACTCACAGAAACACCATGAATTACTCAATAGCTTTTCTGACCTTGCTAACATTTGCACTATATCAGCTACCAAATCACAGCAACCTTTACTTTTGAAACGGAAAGAAATGTGAATTGCCAGCTAAGAGAATGTGTGTTCCACCTTACCCAGCAGGTTTGTGAGCCACAGGGCCAGGTCCTCTTTCATGGGCAGCAGGTTGGCCTCGTGCCTGCTCGCCAGCCACTGGCTGTACTGGTGCATGTCCGACAGGCCAGGCCCACGTGCCTTGGGGCTCAGGGCAGTGCACATTGCTCAGCCACTCCTTGGAGCTCTTCAATTCTAGCAAAAGAAAAAGAAAATTAAAAGGAGATAAAGGAAATAAAGATTCACGCGTGGTTAGAATTGTAGGGGATGATCCCATGCAGAAGAGGATTGCCAGTCTGGAAGTGTTCAAAGCCAGGCTGGACAGGGCTCTGAGCAAACTGGACCAGAGGAAAGGGTGGGAATGAGGGGTCTTTAAGGTTCTGTCCAACCCAAACCATTCTGGGATTCAATAATAACAACAGCAATCACAATTCCCAGAAATCAAATGTCAAACAAACAGATGTGGATCTACACATGGTCTAAACAACAATAACTGAAGCTTTGTTTTGTTAATGGGTTCTTTTTGCAAGTGATTAAATCATACAGATAAATGTTCACGTCTTTTGTACTCACCAAGCTACGTGTTGCCACCACAACCAAATATTCCCCAAGGAATTATTAAAATCAAATCAAAATAAACATTTTACACAAAGCTAACAACTCACTACGGTGCCTGACCCAATACCCACTCAGATTAATTGGAGAGCTTCAGAGGTTTTTGGATCAGGCCCAGGAAAAACATGGGAACAACAAAATTATGCTCCTACAGCAAACTTATTACCAATTAATAAATGCTGTAATCAAATGGAAACAGTCTGTTCTTCAGCTACAAAATAATTAGAGAAAAAAACTACACCAAATGTATTGACTGGATAGCATCATTTCTTCTCACACTCCCCAAACCCTCTTTCTGTCCTTGGCATACCTTTCCTACCAGGTAAGAGGTATTTGTGACTTTAAAAACAACAGCAGAAAAAAAAAGGAATGACTCATTACGCCATCCATTATGACCTGAATAACAAGAATACTGAAAACTATTTCTTTGTCCAAAAAAGTCATGTATTTACTAAATGTAAAAATAGAAAAAAATTGCCTTTCCATAACAATGTGCTGTAACTGACTTTTCCGAATGTGGGTAACATTATTTGGGATATTTTAATATTTGCATTTAAATACTCAAGCATATTTTAACCATACTCTGCAAACTCCATGTTTGCAAGAAGATCTGCTCAAGCTCCTGCTGACAGTACCTCACCCCAAGTCCAGAAGTTCAGCTTGCCCTTGAGATAGGCACAGCTTTCACTACAAATATATGTCTTACTGAAATTAGACAATTTTTTTTCAGTTAGGAGAAGGAAAAACAGACATAAAAAAGATTTATTCTCTCGTATAAACACATATTTCTGAATTATGAGTAGATTTTACGTTTTTCTAACCAAAAAAAACCCCTTTATGTATCAAAGTTCCTTTGAAAGAAGAGGAGTTTAAGGCAGACTAAAGCACATAATTCATGCACAGCTCTGTTCTGAAACTGACTTTGTAAAAAACTGCCAGCTTGGATTTATGGCTTCCTGGTTAATTAAATTCAAATCATACCTGTTCGTTTAGGGCAGGCTGCAAGGGAGGGGAGGGAGGAGGCTTGGACTGTTAGCTCTGCAAAAATCAATCTGGAATGTCACTCTCAAAACAGACTGACTCAGACTAGAGGCTACCAACAGCTTAGGAATTTCAATGACAGGATATTTAAAGCTTCTCTAAGTCCCTCAGAACCACCCAAATTAGTCCTTCAAAACACTGCTTCATTTTGGATAGAAACAAAGGCAAGACACATAACTGACACCACTTGTCTTCAAAGATTATATGGGGAAAAATCAAATATCTGTCAGAGATTTCCAGAAATAGCCTTCAAATATTTTTGACCAATTACTGGAGTCTATAACCTCCAGTGATACAGTGAGAGCCAGAACTCAAATTACTCTGTCCTCTTGAATTACCTCTGAAATGATAGAGGTAAAATGCAATTTAAAAAATAAATAAATAAAGGGAGGGTTCTTGTTCCTGAATGTATGTATCTAAATATTTAAGGAACAAAACCCTGCAATTTGTTTCTCTTTACACACAGATTGGAAAAATACAACAGAAAAAGCTTTCCTAAAGGAACCAGTCAGACACTGCACCTCTTCAATGGGAATAATTCCACAGCTCAGACATGCTCTGCAGAGGGGGTTACACTGGATGACCCTTGGAGGTCCCTTCCACCCTAAATTTGTTCTGTTATTCCACATTTCAAGGATGCACAGGGCAATGTGAACCATGAAACCCCGTGCTGGAAGGGTAACAAGTGACACACAGGCTGAGCTGGGCTGTGTCGAGGAGAAAACAGCAGAGGCAAAACCCTTTTCTTTCACCCAACTTCATCCCTTCCAAGACCCTGTACATGAAGTGCCACATGGGAACCAGGGTCTAATTAATCACCAGCATTATGATCTGCCAGCAACTCAGCTGTGTAAAGTCACTGAGGGAAGAAAAGCAGGAGAACAACGATTTTTGAGGATGCAAAGCTGCTTCAGTTTCTTAGCTACTTTGGAATTACGAAGAAAAAAGAGAGACAAGAGGAGTATTCTGAGTTTAAGGTCGTTTTCATAAGATACACTGTCAGAATATGAAACTGGAAAGGTGACAAAAAACGAGACAAGTAACAAAATTCTCTGGAAGGTGAAGATGTTCCCGGTATCTCCATACTGGGACTAGGTCTGCTTGAAATAGTAGCCCTGAATTCAAATAATGTATGCACTAACTTGGGAAGTGGGCATGCAAAGTGAGGACTGGAGAATGAGGAATTTAATACTGATGAACAGCCTGAAGAACTGCAGATAAACCACACACAATCCAACCTTACCTCTATGCAGTTTCCTTTGATTTCATTTCCAAAAAAAACCCCAAATCCTTCACTTCCTCACTACTTTTCTGAAAACCTGCCCTACACTTCAGTAAAATACTTCCCTGTTAGCATCAAAGCCACAAAATTCTTACCTTGGATTTTTAAAATCAATCTTTTTAAACCTTAAAACTCAGCTTTCAAGGAGCAGAGTATCTCCTGTCACAAATTCTACAGGAGATACTGGATGTCAGCTACGAAATTGCAAGAATCAGAATTATTGAGCTTTCAAGCTCTGAATTATTCTTCTTGCAAACACTGATCGCTGCTGAACTTTTGAAGTTCCACTTAAGCCTTCACAATAATGAAGTACCAAAAGTACCCCAGTTTTTGCAAAATGTTCATCAACTTTACCAGCACACACACATTAAAACTTCATCACATACGAGCTGGGACCTAGGAAGAAGCCAAAATGAGACAGTTTTGTGAAAGTGGCAGAGCAGCAAGTCCTGAGATCCTGCAAAATCCCTTGGAAGATTCTACCTGTGGGGAAGGCCAGGCCCTTGTTTCATCACTCAGACACCTTCAAATCTCTTCCTTCAAATGCCCTCATGTATTCATGTTTTAGTGAACTGGAGAGAAATTTGTTGACAATTTATCAGTGAGGAATTGGGTCAGAGGAATGGACTAACTTGCATCTGAGGTGGACAGCAGCTTTCAAGGATACATCACCACAGCTGAGGCAATCCTCTGGCTCCAACAACTATTTCATCCTCTCCTTTTGGCAGACCAAGCATGAACGAAGTAGCCAAAAAATATTGGGTTTCCTAATCTCACTACTTTCTAACAGCAACACCAAATCATCATACACACAGCTGCTCAAAACCAGCCAACACAAACACGTCAAAGATTTTACAGAATGTCACACTTCTCTGTAAACTGTTGAGGCTGACGTGATATGCAGAAGCATTTTCAAAACTTACCTCAAAATGCTTTAAAGCAACTGCTTCCCCCCACTATTCGGAATGTAGGTGAGGAACAGTCTTCCACTGCTTTTCATCCTGTTTTGTTACAGGTCATATTTATGCAGCACAACCTTCTTTCCGACCTCTCTCAAGGAGAGGATGACATCTCAAATTCTTAGGCTCATTGTGTAGATGAAGAATTCAGCGTGGGATGGTTTACAGTACACCCAGCGATGTGGATCAGATTTGACAGACTAAAAGGTCCTGTTTCCCTCTGCTTGCTCCTACTGAACAGTGAAGTTCTTATTTTGCTTTACAGTGGTGCATTTAGTTATCTGTGAATTGCAGCTCGCTGCTTGTGTTTTGCCAGCAGTGTAACCTCACACTATCTGATGATTGCTATCAGTGATCATCAGGTGAAAGGCACTGAGAATCAAACAAATGATCTTCTGTATTTCCACTGCCTTTTGTTGGGGTTAACTGGGAGAAAGAAAGAATTGAGAATGATACAGTGTACCCAAAACACACAGGAGGCAAAGACTGCTTAACCCAGAAAGTAAAACTGGATGCACAATGAAGCACTCACAGCAGCAGATCCCCGGATTCAATTCCCTTTCCTATCCCAGTCCCCTCCTCACCTGTAAAATTGTGATGATTTTCTTCAACTAAGTATAAAAAGGGAGGGAAAAAAAATATTGTGCATAGGAAAAATGTATATATTGAAAGCTTGCCTGTATGCATAGATACATATGCAAAGAAAATACACGTGTTCCACCCTGCTAGCTATTCATATAAACCAGTAAATTTTTACTCCAAATTACCCACCCAGTTCCAGCAAACACACATAACAGCTTATCCTCAGTAGCTATGCAGTGCTCCCTCTATCATGAGTTTCACTGCTGCTGCAACCTGGTTCCCAATAACAACAAGTGCATTAATTCTCAAACAAAAGAAGGATTGAACCACTTCTTTCCACTTGCTCCTACATACAATCCTTCCAAGCCTGGAATGAACAAGTCCTGCTGAGTCACTTGCTCTTTATGACTTGGCTTAAGAATCAGCATACAAGTCAAGCATCCTGTGAAACAAGCATTGTATCCAGTTAGAAAAGAACAAAAATAACAAGTGTCCGTGGAGGGAAAAACACATCATAAAGCAAATGCAGAACTCCCTACAGGGATCAATCAAACCACCTGTGATGCAAAAGTCCTACATGATGCACTGTTTGCACCAAAACAGCTTCACAAGGACACTGTGCCTGAACACTGGGCTTGGAACCGGTGTTCAAAAACCCCTTATCATAAAATCTTCATAGGATTAAATCTGCAGGCTTTGAGGCTGTGATATGAGATCTGTTAAAATATGACTGAGGAAGCAATATTAGCCACCAGTTGTAGGAGAAACCAAACATCACACACACAACTGGGCAACAGCTTTACTGCCAGTGCTGGCGGGAACAGACAAGAGCAGCAAGTTTTTCTCTGAGGGAACTGGAATTTGAGTGCTAGACTGTGCATTGGCTTTGAGAGAGGGGTATCAGCTACAAACACAGACAATCTCCTGCTGTCTCAGAGAGAAGGTAATGCTATTGGAAAGCAGCCATCCTGGAAGGAGAGGAGACAGAGGATCAAAAGCCAGAACAGAGCTCATGAGTATCTGGCAAGGGTCTCTACTGGATCTCCCTGCTAGCTCTAATCACCTCGAGCAGATGGAAAAGAACAGAACTTTTGAGACTTTAAGTGGAGTTTGTGAAGCTTTTGCTTACTATGACGGCACGTTGGGTGCAAAAAGGGCTTGAGTTCATCAACAGATTGAGCTGCAGAACAAAACGCATAACTGTGCAAGTAGAAATGAAGCTGCCCACAATTTGGGACCCATGTTGCAATCACCACTTTCCCATCATCACAACACGCCAGTTTTACAGACACAGCACAACCAAGGATAAATACATTCACATTTTAAAGCCTACTTCAGTTTTCCCTCAGTCTGAGTGTCGACATGTTTTTCACATTTGGAGAGTACAACATTAGCTCACAAACTAAAGGCTGCTCTTGTTTTTTCACCCCCTCATCCACATACCTACATATGTGTATATATACACACATATATGCAGAAAGAAGGAAAAAAGATACATGAATGCCTTCCTTTGAGAGTCACAAAAATAACTAAAAACTTTTGATTTTTTTTAATGTCAGGAAATTGTTCCCTATGGTGAGATCTGCTAGACAGTGGAATGACTTTCCCAAATGAAACTGTGAAAGCCCCTTTCTTGAAATACTAAAAATGGACTAAAAACAACAGTAGGAAAAAAAAAAAGAACAGTGACTTGCCATTTACCATTAGATGTTACTCACTCTTTATCACCTGCAATTTCCACTTTACTGCAGAACAGTAATAACTCTCATTTTGCCCTTTTCCATACATTAAAAAAAAAAAAAAACAAAACCCACAATGACTTTTAAGGTCATTGTGTTACTACATTTCATAGCTATATGCAGAACTTTCCCTTCTGTAAAAATAACAGGTCAATTTTATCTGCATCATCCTAAATACATGCTCCTCACATGTAATCTTAATTTCGCTCACTACTATAAAGAAGCAGGTAAAACATGATCTGACAAACACAGCAAGCACATCTCTATACGGAAATTAAATTTTTCTAGTTATTTTATCATCCTTATAAACTATACCACAACCAATTGAGCCCAAGGTTTCTGGAGCTTTCCCAGATTAACTTGGAGCACGCTGTACATTAGGAGCAGGGGGAGGGGCACTGAAGGGGAACCACCATCTGAAACTCATTAATCAATTAGAATTTTTCATGGCTTACATCAAAACGCGATCTACACTGATAGAGTAAGTTTTAATCACAAGAAGCCTTTGTCCTTTACGTTATGAATATACATTTCAAACGTGTGCAGTACTTGGAGGGGAGGAGAGAGAACCTGGCACTACAGCTCACCAATACTTTTGACCTGCAAGGCCCTTGGTCTGAGGCCAGACCAAAACAAAGTTAACTGCACTTAAAAATCTGATCTAATCATTGGAAACCTAGACATTTTCAGGACTATGCCTAGTAGAAACAATTTCATTTCCTTGATAATGTCTTCTTTACCCAAAGGAAAGCAGAAACTCTTTCTCACATAGACAAAAACAAAACTCTCAAATTATTCAATATATACTTGCTCATAAAATTGTAACTTCTGCAAACTGAGCCTGATTCCTAACAGTGTCCAAAACCTTTGAAGCTGATTTCTCATTGCCTGGCTCTTATATGTTTTTCAGCTTTAAACAGCCATTAAAAATTAATACCAAACAACTTTCAACCTCCACCAGTTAGAAAAAGAAGTACATATTTAAATTGTAAATTTAACAAATTGCATCTCCCAAGGAGTAGAAGTTTGTCTCTTGCTGCAAGCACTCCATGCAGACAGCACCACAAGCTGCCGTCCAATCACCAGCTTTGTTTTTAATTATGATGTGCCATTTCTAAACCTCGTCCTGAAATGTGCGCTAAGTTTAACTGTGAGGTGTAAAGTGGAGTTGAAGAAGCAGTCTGGATAGTAAGTGTGCCAATTGAAATAAGACTGTGGGTAACATAAATTAAGTGACCAAATAGTCAGTAGGCTAAAGAACTCGAGGAGAGCAATGACTCTTCAGCACTTCACCACCTTCACACAGGTTTGACCATGGTTCCAACAAAGGCAGTACAAACCTGATCAGATGGCCCACGGCACCACACAACATGAATTTAAGAATGTCCTATTTAGAAATTCCCTGTTAAATCACAATCCACGTCACAAAACCCATCATAAAACTGTTACACTGGCACGCATCTACTTCCCAATGAAACGAAAAATACATAATTTAACGTACATGGAAAAGCAATAATACTTCGTTCATTTTTCATTTCAAAGTTATGTCATAGGTAAGCTGGAACTGCACTGGGGAGCCTGCAATGCATCCGTCCTGCTGTCCCAAGAGCTGTGCTCCCCTAGGAGGGAGTAGACAGCGGTTCAGATGATACCACTGCAGCAGGATGCACAGAGCAATCCTACACGGGCAACACGCAACCTTCATTCCTTACACGCAGAGCGCTAGCAAAGAAACACAACCTTCCTCAAAGCGAAACTCCGTCCTCGGAGATTTGAATCTAGAGCCTGAAGAGGAAATCTAGAGCCCTGAGAGGGCGGCTTTTGGCACAAGGGGAGTCTCGTCGCCCTGCCTTTGAGGGCGGCGGAGGGGCGAGGAGCCGGGAGCGCCCGGCGCTGCAGCGGGGTTCGGCCGCCTCCCGCCCCGCAGCTGCCGCAGCCTCACATGCGGACCTTCAAACCCGCCCTCCTCCTCCTCCCGCAGCACCAGCAGCACCCCAGGGCTGCGCAGAGAAGCCACAAAGATAAGGCAGAGGTTTATCAGGGGCCGGGGGTGAGCGCGCAGTGATTAACAGCCACCACCCCCCGCCCCGGCCCTTGCTGCCCGCCCCGCTCTCACCCGCCGAGGAGTCCGACGCGTTCGTCCTCCTCGGGGCCCCTCCACAGTCAGGCTGAGCTAATGGCTTTGCCATGAGTGCTGGAAGTGCTGCTCCCAGGTCTGCCCCTCGGGGGCAGGACCAAGCAAAGCCGCCGCGGCCCCCGGCCCTCCGCGGGATGCCCAGGGCAGCCCGCCAGCAGCGCTCACCAGCCCCGGGAGAACCACACGTGGATCTCCGCCACACACCCACGCACGCTCCCATTCCGTCTCCGCGATGCTTTCACGCTCCCACAGTCAGAGAGGGAGAGGAAAAAGAAAAAAAAAAAAAAAACCCCACACCAAAAAGCCGCAAACCCCCCCCAGTCAGACAGCAGCAGCCACCCCCGTGGTGCTCGCCGCCCCGCCGAGCCCCCGCGGCCGCCAAGGGACACGGGGGGAAGGAAACAAAAGCACCTACTCTGCAGCGAAGAGCCGCCGGGCAAAGATCACCTTCCCGCTTCGCTCCGGCCCCTTTCTCTTTAAAGTCGAGAGCAACCGGCGAGACACTCGAAACGCCCTCAATTTAAAGGAGCCCGCGTGGCGAGCTCCGCTGCAGGACCGGCAGCGAGCCCCGCTGGGGCAGGAACGGCTCCCACCCTGGCCGGGATGGGCAGGAAGAGAGGAACGGCTCCCACCTTGGCTAGAGGAGAGTAGGCAGCGCTCCCACTTTGGCTAGAGGAGAGTAGGCAGGGCTCCCACCTTGGCTGGAAGGGACAGGCAGGGCTCCCACCTTGGCTAGAGGGGACAGGCAGGGCTCCCACCTTGGCTAGAGGGGACAGGCAGGGCTCCCACCTTGGCTAGAGGGGACAGGCAGGGCTCCCACCTTGGCTAGAGGGGACAGGCAGGGCTCCCACCTTGGCTAGAGGGGACAGGCAGGGCTCCCACCTTGGCTAGAGGGGACAGGCAGGGCTCCCACCTTGGCTAGAGGGGACAGGCAGGGCTCCCACCTTGGCTAGAGGGGACAGGCAGGGCTCCCACCTTGGCTAGAGGGGACAGGCAGGGCTCCCACCTTGGCTAGAGGGGACAGGCAGGGCTCCCACCTTGGCCGGGAGGGGACAGGCAGGGCTCCCGGTGCCCCTCCGGGGCCGCAGTGCTGCCCCTCGCCTCCGGCACCGCCGCCGTCCCCCCGAGCGGAGCTGAGCAGGCCGGGAGCAGCCGCGCTGCCTCTCTTCATACTTCTGTCCGCTCCGCTCGCTGCTCTCTTTGGGAAACCCGTTAGCTTTTTTTTATTTTTTTTACAATCGCCCCCCCGCTTTTCCCCCCCCTTTCTTCTTTTTTTTTCTCTCTGACACCGATTTCCTATCCTTCAACAATCCGCACTGACTGAACGGAAGTTTAATACTTACTTTTTTCAGAGGGACGGCAAACGAAGTTCACACTGATTTACCCTTGAAATGCTGAGATATTGTATTACAGCCTTTGGCAGCGAGTTGGTTCTTGGTTCCATTTCTCTTTTATTATTATTGCTCCCTTTCCAAGACTCTTGATTGTGGAAAAGGAAAAGAGAAAGGATAATGTCATATCCAAGATAAAACTCTGTTCTTTCTTTGATTTGACTAATATCTCCAAATTTTTTTAACCCTTATAGGCACATCTTTTAATTGCCAGGGGGGTTTTTTTTTCTGTCTAAAGAAATTTCTTGGGAAACTTTCTTTATTGCCTATTTCTCCAAAACCATTTCATGCCACCTTTGTAGTCCACCGTGAATAAAAAAAGTTTGCTGTTCATAAACTGATCATTCATATTACACATTTTAAATAGTGATGGGTAGAGGTTTGGCTTGTTCTTTCAATCTGTGCTTCACTTTCCAGGCTAACTTCGAGCACACCATGATTTCAGACATTTCATTCTCACCTTACGTCATTTCTGTAATATTTCAACGTTTTGTTAAATGTCAGAGATAACCTTCTCCAACTGTTGTTTGTTCACTTATTCCCTGCTCAGCGAAGCCCCTTTTGTGAATTCAATAGCGGGAAACAGATGTTCAGACTTCTGCTTCTCTTAATGCATGGATGTAGATTGTCTTGTTGAGTTTCCTAATGGTATCGTGCTATCACTTTCAATAAGAGCGATCTAGACAAACAGTGCATTTATTTTTCTCTTTCAGTCTATAGGCACTTAATTAAATTGTTCCAGCCAAAACACATTATGTATAATTATACTGAAAGAATTGCTTAACTTGATTGCTGAAACACACATCAAACTGACCTTACTTTTTATTTACATTAATTTTTTGGTACACTGATCTGCTGGGAAAACTTGATTTGTGTCATTAATGCTGGGCTATTTCTCAAAAATTGCACTACAAGCAAATTCCTATTCTCTGAGTAGCAGATATTCATTCCTGGCCAATCAAATACACATATCTCTGTTATTTATCCCTATATTATAATTATGCTTTTCTGGTGGACTATTAACTGCTGTGATGAGTGCTACTTAAACGAGATCAATTCATCAGTATTCTGATATATTTAACTGTGATGAGCTCTAGCCATGTCCTATGTGAGTAACAGCACAGAATTAAGTTACCTCCTAGTTTTGACCCGGTTAGCAAAATTTGAATGCCCCTGGGCACAACCATGTTTTCATTGGCTTATCCAATTTTTTGCTCAGAAAAAAATAAAAGAGAAAAAAAGCCCTAAAAATATGTCCTAAAAATGCATTTGGTTGGAACCGATGGTGAGCTGATGAGCTGATTCCTGCATGTACTTGATAATCCTACAGGTTTTACCTGACCTTGAGAAATATTTTTTAAATTTTTTTATTTAATAATGACCAGCAATTTAAATCAAATTTATGTCAACTCAGTATAAAAACCAGCTTGAGATGAGAAGACGAATTTTGTTAAAATGTCCCCTGTACTTAAAAGTCCTGCCAATTTCTAGATAAGTTGAAAAACATTCCCCTGAGCAACAGTTACATCTTGAGTAGAAACGTGTCACGGTTCATGTTCTCTTGATGTTACAAGATTCCTCCTAAGTTTAGGAGCACTTCTGCCCAGGAAGTTAAGCTGAGACTTTTCCAGATGTCATTCAATAAATCTTGGATGAGCATTTGCATAGATACCAGGGGGAAGGACTGGAAAAGCTGCTGTAAAATTTTGAAGCTGAAGTTGCTTGTGCGCTCCTTGATATGGTCAGTTTGTACCAAAGAATAATCTGATACCATGATGGTGAAATACTCTGCATTCAGAGATACTTTATCTATGGATCCTTTTCTACTGAGAATTGGTAGTTGACAGGCAATATGTAACAACCAGCACAACAGTTAAGAGAAACAACAAACTGAGGGTTAGATCAAATCTTAACGCAAGCAAGAGTGAAGGAAACACAGTACCAAGTATGCACCTGAAATGTCCATTATATGAATACTTTCAATGTCTTCCTTCTCTTGACCTAGATTTCCCTTAAATCATTAAGATCCATTGCTTCAATTTCCCTTTAACTTTGTTATTGGGCTTTGTATGAAAATAGTTCATTGACTTTTGTTTATACTAAACCAGGGCGCAATTCTATCCCTTACAGTGAAACTTCCACTACTAAAATCGAACTTTTTGAGCCTAGTTCATAAGAACAAAATTATCAGCAGTTATTCCAAATCTGAGAGAATTACAGATAACCACAGACATAGCTTTAAACCTCTTCTCACAGAGAAGTGTATGGACTCAATTCAAACTCTTCCCAGCTCCATCATAACCACATTGATACTTTCCCACACCACTTCAGTCTATACTTGTCAGAGACATAATTGTAATATTTTACTGTGTGGGGAAGAATGTATTTCAATAGGAGTGGTAGTGATCTCTTACCTCTAGATGAAAATGCTAAGCTCAGTCCCAAAGCAAATATGTGGCAAAAAAGGTATTTTATGGGAGATAAATGTGTGTTTCTTCCCTACTGACTACCTAATGAAAACACAGCAATTTCATCAAACTGCACTAGCCTAGTCACTAGAACAACTCCACTGGAAGAACTTTTGCAGTCCAATTTAAGATCCTGTTAAGTTCCATATCAAAGCCCCAAAAATCAGAAGATACTTTGTCTATCTCACAAATTCAGTTCTTTTTCTCACATTGCTCTATCTGTGAAGCAAAAAAATTCTACCCTATTCAAAGTGATGCACACTCACGAAATACGTAATTTGTACTAAACCTGCCTGTGTTAAAAGGAAATTAGAGATTCATTGCTTGGCTAGCAATGTAAAGGAAAGAGACAGGATGGTCCTTACAGGTGAAAATGAGGTGCACACTCATGTTTCTGCAAGTTTAATTTTTTCCCACGCTGCCTTCACAGTTCTCTCCAACATTTTTCCTGGTGTTTCTGAGACAGCTGTTCAGCCTTTATCCCTTAACCCTGCACTTTCTCCATGAACATTCCAAATTAAGATTCCTCAGAAGCTACTGTTGAGATACTACCTCTACTATTTTTTTCCAGGACTTTTTTCCACCTCTCTGTTCAGTCAGTCTGATACCTTAAGGAGTGCTTCAAGTCCAGCATTCCTTTTCATTCTTCTGTTACAGTGTCATCATCAAAGCATTCCTAATGGAAAGAACACCATTCCCTCTGCACTGAGCTACACTGCCAAATGAAACAAGGTGAATGCCAGCTCGTTCAAAAAATTATTCCTGTCTTGTGGGGTTGGGAGATTTGGTTCCTTTTCCCAGCTCTGCAAATGTATCTGTTCTGTGAGTTTTGCTAAATCATTTTTTATTTCAGTTTTCCTGTCTGTAAAATAGACATTCCTAAAACCATAATCTCATAAAGTAGTCTGATGCAAGTGGACACCAAGAATTGTATAAAGATGGGCTTGATTTAGTAAGTCAATTCATAGAAGTGTCCTGCACGTATTTCCCTTCTCTGTCTTCACTTCTTCCATACTCTGCAAGACACGTATCTGGTAAAATGCTAATAGAGAAGGGAAATAAGGTGGTTTGGGAATAATTTTGGCTCTGGTTATCACTCGCTGTCGTACCAAAACAAGAAATCTTTGTGTGATCTTGGGAAAGTTATTTAATCTTCCAGATGCTTCAGAGTTCCAACCTATAACATGATTATAGAGTAAATCCCATGAGGGTTGTGAGGCAAGGGACACCTATTAAACATTTCGATGTTGCAGACTGGATTCAACAAATTGGAAATCCTACTTTATTTAGTGTATTACCTATTTTACAAGCATTATTGTTGTGAAGAGGTTGATGGATTGCAGAATCATCTCTGTGACATTATACTTCATGGAAGGACACATTTCCTTCAGGAGAAAATTCCCAGCTCTCATTGTTAAAATCTGAAACCTGATAAGGGAATATCTAATTGCTGAGAGTGTTTGCAATTGCAAAAGACTAGTGTTTATATTTTTAGTATGTTACTTCAGCACCTGCAATCCACAGATCATCCTTTTCCAGTTTATCTTTTCCTTCGTTGGGAAGAATTCTTTATTCTGTTAACCATATCAATGTCAAAATAAGGAGTTGGTTTTGTTCAACAGTGCACACATTTAGTTTTCCTCCTGGGAGAGCCTGATGCATCTCTGTTTATGCTACAGCCAATGCCTTGGGCATGTTTTCCTAACTGAGGTTGGCCAAAACTGTTCTGCTTTCCTGCTGCCTGTCACAGGCTGAGTTACAAGCAATGGTGGGACTGGTTACCCAGCTCCCCACATTCATGACATATGTTACTGAAATGCTTTGAGAAAATTTTAGTGAGATCAAATTTCAGAACAACTTCAAAACCAGATGCCCAAAACCAATAATGAGGAGAGAAAGTTAAAGATAGAAAGCTTGTTTTTTAACCCTGTGAACATTATAGCTGTGCATACAAATGAGACCAAAGCCAGAATTCCAGTATTAAAACTTATTCTGTGTGCTCTTTAAATTTAGGATATTTCTATTTCTTCATCTGCCACAAGTCCAGGCAAAGAGCCCACAAAATAATCAAATCAAGAAATAATTCAACAAATGTGAAAAAACACTTGTGCAAAATTCTGTAGGTCTGGCAAATGAGAAACATTAGGAACAAAGTAGGCCAAACAACTAAAACTAAATACTCAGAATGGTTATCTGAATGACATGACAGCATGATATGCTGGTAATTCCATATGGAATTTGCTACCAAACACTGTGCTTTGTATCTGTTGCCCTCTGTCTTCATTCAACAAAACAAACAAACAAAAACCCATCAAAAATAAACAGACAAACCAAAACAAAACCAAAAAACCCCACAAAAAAAAAAAAAAACAAACAAACAAAAAACCCCAAAACAAACAAAAAAAAACCTAAAAGGGAAATACAATAATCTGAAACACTCCAGTCTTCCTGGACATAGATAAGAACTAAGAGCTTAATGTTCCTAGGCTAACTGTAATTTTTATTACTCCAATAATAAAGACTAGATCGTTAACTTATTAATAAGTAGCTAGCCTAAATAGCATCTATAATGCTATTTTATATCCTGTGAATAGCCTGAGTTCACTGTCTGTTTCTCCGTGAGATGCTATAAAAGGTAAATCAGAAGAAATGCTGTGAGAGACCGGAATGTTAATTGTTAAGGACACAATCAGTCATTTGCAAAAGCAACAGGTGCTTTTGTGGGTGATGGGCAAAGAAATTGCCTGGGCGCAGGCCCTCAACATGTAAATTTTTGAAAAGAGAGTCTGAGATAGCTTTCCTTGAAAGGATATTAAAGAAATGAAATAAAAGGCAACAGAGTCTCCCAGTTTTCCAAAATGCAACATAGCTCTCCCCTAGGATATGGTACAATTCCAGTGATTTTGCTGTACGTAGCAAACCAGTTACAACTGGCTGGGTATGTTCAGTGAGCTGTTTAGAACTGGGATGCTGAATCACTTTGGAGACAACTTTAGTGGGGAATCCATGACCAAACCTTATGGATTAAACTTGTGTTTATTCTATTAATATAATAACTGGAGAGATGCTTGGAACAGGACTGAAGTCACTGTTTGCAATTTATTAATGTAAACCACATGTAAAATAAAACTTTAAAAATTAAGTAAGATCCATATTGTTATTTTGGACCAATATCTTTGTCAGTACCTCCCTTGTTTTACTGTACTATTGATCCTATAAGTAGCTGTATGAGTTTTAATGATCTGTTTTTAGGAGATGCCATGAGTTTAGATAACAGAATCCAGTATTTCATTATATGTGTTTAGATAAATAAAGCAACAAACTAAAAAACCCTTACAATTTTCCTAAATAGGGAGAAAAAAAATCCCCTCAAAGCTTTGCATTAACATTTGCTTGATTCAGGCATTTATATGGGGTTTTTTGGGGGGGATGTTCTTCCTGATATACCAGGATGGAGAAAAGTAAAATCTTTTAACCTTAATGAGATTCACATATAAGCTCCCCTTCCCTTCAAGAATGATTCTTACCATCCCACTCTCCCACATTTGCTTCACAGTGAAAAGGATGTTAAAATGGAAAATCAGATTCCTTTGTAAATATTAACCAATGAGCTTCTTTGCAAAGAATGAAAAAAAAAAATTATGTATACATTCTGTGGTTTCCATTTCCTTGGTTTTATTGTTTTTATGTAAATTCTCCCAGGACATTTCAGGTTATATGTCTGGAAGCCCCAGCCGCTCAGCAGAGTAAAGGTTGAGAGAATAATGAGAAATGTGCTGGAAAAATTCACATAAAAAAGCTTTGGAGACATGAAAATGGAAACAACAGATACATAAAAGCCTTATCATTCAAAAAAAGAAATGTCTACCCAGCATGAGCATATGTGTGTTTTAATGCAGCTCTCTCTGAATATGCAGACATGTATTATTCCTAAAGACACTGTATAGAGCTGCAAAGGAGTGATATCTGACAATCTGGAGACTTTTTCAGGATATTAAAGCAATGAAAGTGAATAATTCAAATGACTTCTGTATTAGAACCCAGACTTACATATAAATAGGTCTAACATAGTTGTCCTTGCATAGAGTTTTATAAATCTTTTTTATGTAAATGAAAAATAGAACCAAATCCAGCATGGAAGTGTGTTTATGAGATCACCCTGAACTCTTGTGAATGACAGCAATTTAAGTGTCATGGAAATATGCAGAATCTACAAGAAGGAAAGCATTTTTAGTTGTTATTCTCATACTTGTTTTTTTTTAATGCTCTTATAGACACTTTGTCATTCAATATAAACCTGTGACACTAAACTAAGGTTAGTCCAAGTATGCCTCACTTCATAAAAGTGCTAAAGTATTACAGATCAGAATTCCAAACCTTTAGCCATTGCTTACCTTTATGACTTGAGTTTTATGGAATATTATTTGCAGAGGGTTCTGATAAGATGATCTCTAAAACAGACAGCTCTTTAAGGCAGTTCTTAATATAAAAAAGTGGGGATAGATTCAAGCTGGAAGATTGGTTCAGAAGGATGAATTTGTGCACCTGATCCTATAAGAAAAGTACTTAACATAAGGAGGTAAGAGTTTTCTTGGCTTAAAGGACAAGACAAGCAACAAACACGTAGGAAAACACTCTTATCAGTACATGCTGTGATCTATCAAGCCCACCACCACAACAGGCAACAATTTAAAACTCTCTAAAGGGCATCACAAAGGCAAGTGACCAAAGCACACAGCTTAATACTTCACCATTCATCAGCTGAGCAATGTTAGTGCATGCTCTTACCCCACAGCAAAGAGAAACTAAAAATGCCTTAAGTCAAACAACTTCAGGCAAAACTAGTTGTAGCTAATACACACACAAGTGCAACTGTTTTTTGGATTGCACACGTGATCATTTCACGAGGCTCATCTGGTGTAAGTGAACTTTGATGTCACTTCACTTCTAATTGATTATTCACACGGAAACAGGTGACTGCTTTTTTGGGTGACATTGGCCACCCAATTCCACTAATGCTTGTGTCTATGATGCTGAAGAGCTATGCCCTAGCTTGGTAGTTTTGCTGGTACAGTTCTGACTCATAGCACCAAAATTAGAAATTGGGCTACTGCAAAGTCTGTCTTTTTAAATAATTTTCCTAAAAACTGTGTTTTGGTATAGCCAGACATAGGTGAAATTCCTGATTACAGTGGGTGTTTAGGTTGTCTCAGTGGCATATCTAGCATTCTGTCAACACACTGATTTTCAATCCATTTTCATTCTTTGCATTGCAAAACTGACACCTGGTCAATGACACTAAAATCATAGCCTAAAATCATCACAAATGGGAATTGCTACTGATACACTACAAGCAGGACTTACAAAAAGGTTTCAGAGGAAATCCCCCTGATGACAGGGGTGCCTTTTGTACAGTCTGAGTACTGAGGTACAAATCAGTAGGTTCAACACCTTCGTTATGCAGTTTGAGCTGTTCTCATACCAAAAACCTTGCACTTTTTTTGAGAAAATGAGAGATTACATTGACACACAAAAAAATAAATCTAAGAACCTCACCAGAAGACATGGAAGGGGTGACATAGTCTGCCAGGTAATGGCTTGACTAATAACCTTAGTTTTCCACCGAGTTTGTTGCAGAAATAGGAAGAAATTCTACAAGAATGGTTCACTAGCTCAGTTTTCACTACACATAAGATAGTAAGTGTGGCAAACTTGTGCCTAACACACAATTTGAGGCAGCTAAACAAACCTCCTTACAGTTAAAAAGGCTGTATTAGTGCCAGAAATATAAAAAATCATCCACCTCCCTCAATGTATTGATTTTTGTGATTTACAATAACACCCCCTATCTATGAAAAGACCATTTTGGAGTTTTATAACGCCAGATTGAATGAGTAAACAATGTCCTACATTTTTATTCAGGAGAAATAATATAACCACTTTATAGCCAACATGACTTCTGAGAGGAAGGGAAATACAACAATGAAATCCAGACTTCTGGCTACTTTAACCAATTTTGCTTCAAAACGGATATTTCCTGCCAGGGTGAATTTTACTGGCTCCACAACCAGAGTGAAGAAACTCACTAGTTCCATAAAACTTCATATGAATCTTTTACTTGACTTCTCAGCTTAGATAAAACAGCACAGTAATGCATATAAAACGCAAGGTTTGTGAAGCTGTTTTGCAGTGCTTCACTGAAAAGTGGGCTTGTTTTCAGGGAGCTGTGAAAATGAATTCTCAGATTTTTGTATCTAACAGACACTTTCCTTGCCTCCTCAACACCTTTCTTTGCCATGTACCTTATCAATCAAAAGGAGTGATGGAGGAATATTGACTCAGTTTAACACAACCATAGATAAATACCCTCAAAACTTTTCATATTTTAATGCTCATTTCAGAGATTAAATATAAAAATAAAAAGAAAAAAAGTAGACTTCGTTGGGGAAAAAACCAACAAAATAGAAGCAAAATTTGCAACACAAAAAAGGCTGGACACCCCTGTTCATACTATCACAGCTACTTAGAAGAAGCATACAGCAGACATCTTAAACAATCCAATGTGTTGTGATTGCAACTCTGTGCTCTGGTCTATCATTTAAAAGATACACTTTTCTCACTTCTATTTTCTTCTTTGCTTTTAAATAAGACAAAACAAAGACACTATTTTTTTCAGACATTCCTACCCAAATAAAACATGGATTTCACTGAAACTGTTTTCTTCCTCTGTGCCACAGCCCTTCATTCAAGATGTGCTGTATTAAACCTGAGAGGCCTATAAATATACATATGTACATATATATTAGAAATTACATACTATATATGTATATAATGTTTAATTATATTCCAACCACTCCAAGTTTCTGTCACTTTTTCCTTTAAGAAAAACACTAAGAAACATCCCAAAGTGCTGCATGCAACTGTATATAACTGCAAAGTTTGCGTATTCCATCCTTTCCTCAACGTATATTATTTGATAATATGCATTGAAATGCACAGGTGAAGCAGATGATAGGTAAACATGAATTTATTAATTACAATAGCAATTCCATTGTTAACAATGCAACAAATCTCTATCCCTCTGTAGCCAGTGTTATGTTTAACTGCTAATAGAAAGCTTAAACGAGATTTTTCAGGGGAAAACCATACATTTTAGAATGATACTTTAAAATACATCATATTCATTGACATTGAGGGGTTGTTACAAGCTCCTTCAACCACAAACAAGGGCCATAGGATTTCACCCCAATGCCTGTATTTGTCCCTTAACCTACAGGTGACCTAAAGCATTAAGCGTATTGCTTCATGTTTTTTAAAAAGATGACTGACATAAGAAAATAGGATAATAACTCAGATGAGACCTCTGTTTCAGTGAGTGTACTTGAAAAAGACTTTTGCTAAACAACCATCTAAGGTAGTCTGCAAGAGGGTCTAGAGAGGGGAGCCTAGTAACCAAACCCTTAGAATTTTCTTAATTTGTCTTTTGCTTTATTTTTGAAGTGTGATGTTTGAATTAGAGAAGCTGGTCACCAACAGCTTTGATGTTACTTTTAGGACAAGGACCTGCGGACATGGGACAAAGTCTCAGCACTTTTTAAGTGAGACACAGAATTCTAATGGTTCATTGGCTCTGGCCACACATTCAGTTTTCCTTAGTGGAAAAGAAAGCAGTAGAAGCAAGTTGTTGACCACGTTTTTGTCTTTCACGGATGTTATACCTCTTCAGGTATAACTCAGAGGCAACAAGTGTTGTGTCTACTAGGCACCACCCAAAAATGCAATTTCTTTAATAACAAACTCAGAGGAAGCTATTTGCAGCACTAAGATGCATAGAAGAGAACGTGCATTCTGCATGAGGATGCATAATACTCTTTCAGGTGAAAGAGGATTACGGTTTGCCCTACAGTATTGTAGCTCACAGCATTTATAGTTTGGTTTCTGTTGCTGGTTCCTGTTCTGTTGCAGTCAATTCCAGCCAAACCTCTTTTACTATGCCAGGTGCTGCCAGTGCCTTTTAGAAAGCTAAAGGAGGTGCTTGGGCAGGTTGGAGGTGTTGGTCCCCATGACTGGACACACAGTCATGTCCTGCCAGGCTGGGTGAGAAGAGTGTCTGCTCTCCTCCCTGGGTATCAGCCCAGCTCAGCCAAAGGCACCAGCGGTTCACCAGGCACCCACCAGATCTCTCGGGTGAGAGATCCTCCAGACCCACTCCGGTGGCCAGGACTGTGCCCAGGGCTGGTGAACTTCCAGGGGATCATCCAGCAGTTCCCAAACCTACCACCTGGATGCCACTGCTGCCTGCAGCCCTGAGGAGCAGGGGCACAGGGTGCACCAGGGGAAGCTGCCAGAAGCCAGAGCAGCCCCGCTCACTTCCACACTGTGAGGGAACACGCAGCACAGCTCTGTCAAGGGGATGAGTATGGAGAGAAAGAGCCTGTATCCCAGCTGGATGGAAGCCCTTGAGGCAGTGGACATCGGGCAATCATATGGGAATAATGGTCTCTCCAGCACACAGGCTGTGTCAAGCCGCGCCTAATACCCCTTGCTTACCATGTGAATTTGTCCTCGAGCTAGCAGAGGTGGAAGGAAATAAGGACTCACCTCTCCTCGCTGCAGAGATGGGCGGTTATAACGTTTCCACCGTGTTGTCTGGGGCATCTGTGGGGGAAACCCAGCAGCGCTGGTGCCCGGGTGGCCAGAGCAGGTGTCTGCCATCACCCCTGCGGGCAGCAGAGGATTGGGAGGCACTCCGAGAAGGGCTGGTGCCCTGGGGAATCGCTAATGAGCTGGGAAGGCATTAGAGGGTAGGACAGAAGGGTGAACCCAGCCCTGGCACAACACTGATCCGCGGGGAAGGATGGGCAGCCAGCCTGCTCCCTGCTGAGCTCGGGCATTGCTGCCCTCCAGGGACTGAGCCATCACTGCAATTGTCACTGAAATACCCCATAAAGGTGGGGCAGCGGAGCTTTGCTCCTGAAGGTTTTTGTTTGTTTGTTTGTTTTTAAGGGATGGTTAGGAATACTGTGCTGTATATTGTTCTGTGCCTCAGCACAGACACACTGACCGGTCGAGAGAGGAGATTACCCTTGTTAGGAAAATTAATCCGCAAGCACCAGAGGTTTATGTCCAAAAAGGAGACAGAGGAGTCCCGCAACTTTATTCATGAATAAAGGGAGAGGTCATGGGCATTTCCCATGGGGTCTCTCAAATTCATAGAGGATGCAGACTGTTTTTATCCCAATTTCCCGGCCACAGTTCCCTCTCTCTTTCCCGAAACGCCTCATGAAACCCCCCCTGCTATACATTGCTCCCTTTCAATATCCATCTCTGTGTCTCTGCTCAGGTAGTCTATTAACATAGACTGGGGTAAGCTAATCAGTAGAATTCCTATGGAAATCCATCCCATTGTTTCCTTCTATCTCCCAGTATCGGCCTTATCTCAGCCCAGAGTCAGAGTTTGTTTGTAAAGACACTCCCTTCTCACTCCTTTCACCCTGATCTGCTCCGGCGTCACCTCGAGTCCTGGGTGTAGCTTTGGGGGACACGATACAATTATATAAAGCTAATAGAAAGCGTCCAAACGAAAGCAATGAAGATGGCAAAGGATCTGGAGGGGGGAACGACTTAATTTTTACCAAAAAAAAAAAAAAAAATTAATCGGGCTGGGTTTTTATCGCTTTATTTCGGCTCAATTTCCCGCTCTCGGCTCAGCGATGGGCCGGAAGGTGAGGGACGACTCCTTTAACGAAAGCTCGATCCTCAGCAGATTGACGTTCCCCTCAGCCAATGGAGGTACAAACGCGGCCCTCCGCGGCTCGGGTTGGCCCCGGCTGCCGGCGGGAGCCCGCTCAAACCCGCGGCGCCAAGGCCGGNGCTGCTGGGCCGGCTGCGGGAGGAGCGGCGGCCGCCTTGGCTGTGCGGGGCTCTGGAGCAGCTCCCGCAGCCCCGCTCCTTCCAGGTGGTGGCGGCGGCGCTGGCGCTGCTCGGGCGGGACGGGGACGGGGACGGGGGTGGCGGGGGGAGCAGCCCGGACGGGGGCCAGGCGAGTGCTGCGGGAGACGGATCTGCCGCCGAGCTCCTGCTTTCCTGGCTGTTGGGCAACCAGGAGAGACTTTCCGCCTTCTGCCTTTGCCTCCCAGGTTCCCTTCTTGCCTTCCTAGCTGGTCGCTATTCCCAGTTAAGCAGAGTTTATTTGGACATCTTAACCGATTGGGGAAGCCACTTGCTCTATGATCCCCTGCGGGGGCGGTGGATTAAAAGTTGTCATGACAAAGCTGAATTGTCCTGGGAGGAATTAAGAGAGCGCTTCAACTGCCTCTGCCATGGATCCACAGTGCTTAAGGAACAGACCCAAGCTGCTCTGAAACTCCTGAAGACACGGGATGGAGACTTTGAAGTCCGTGGCCTAAGTGTGTGGACAGACTTACTGATGGAAGTAGAGGAAGGGANGGGGGGGGGGAACGACTTAATTTTTACAAAAAAAAAAAAAAAAAATTAATCGTGCTGGGTTTTTATCGCTTTAATTCGGCTCAATTTCCCGCTCTCGGCTCAGCGATGGGCCGGAAGGTGAGGGACGACTCCTTTAACGAAAGCTCGATCCTCAGCAGATTGACGTTCCCCTCAGCCAATGGAGGTACAAACGCGGCCCTCCGCGGCTCGGGTTGGCCCCGGCTGCCGGCGGGAGCCCGCTCAAACCCGCGGCGCCAAGGCCGGGCCATGGAGGCCGTGCTGGGCCAGGTGGAGCAGCTGCCCGCGCTCCTGGCTGTGTCCCGCTCCGCGCTGGTGCGGGACTGGGATTCCCTCACCCTGGACAGGGCTCTGGAGTGGGCCCGCTATTTCCAGCACCTCCATGAGCGGTTCCGTGCCCGGCCCCAGCTCCGGGAGGCGCTGGAGCGGCGGCTGCGCCGGGCTCAGCCGTACCCTCCGCTCGGCTTCCCCGCGCTGGGCCGCTGCCCGCAGCTCTTGGGGCTGGCGCTGCTGGAGAACCGCGCTCTGCCGCCCGCCGCCTGCCACCGCCTGCTCCGCGGCTTTCTGCAGCCTCCGGGCTCTGGGGCCGGCTCCGAGCCCCTTGGCCTGGCGCTGCTGGCCCGCCGCAAGGCCGCCGCCCGCCTGCTAGCGCTGCCCGGCCGCCCGCCGCGCCCTGCCCCCGGGCCGGAGCCGGAGCCGGAGCCTGAGGCGGAGCCGGAGCCGGAGCCGGAGCCGGAGCCTGAGGCGGAGGCGGAGGCGGAGGCGCAGCTGCTGCTGGGCCGGCTGCGGGAGGAGCGGCGGCCGCCTTGGCTGTGCGGGGCTCTGGAGCAGCTCCCGCAGCCCCGCTCCTTCCAGGTGGTGGCGGCGGCGCTGGCGCTGCTCGGGCGGGACGGGGACGGGGACGGGGATGGCGGTGGGAGCAGCCCGGACGGGTGCCAGGCGAGTGCTGCGGGAGACGGATCTGCCGCCGAGCTCCTGCTTTCCTGGCTGTTGGGCAACCAGGAGAGACTTTCCGCCTTCTGCCTTTGCCTCCCAGGTTCCCTTCTTGCCTTCCTAGCTGGTCGCTATTCCCAGTTAAGCAGAGTTTATTTGGACATCTTAACCGATTGGGGAAGCCACTTGCTCTATGATCCCCTGCGGGGGCGGTGGATTAAAAGTTGTCATGACAAAGCTGAATTGTCCTGGGAGGAATTAAGAGAGCGCTTCAACTGCCTCTGCCATGGATCCACAGTGCTTAAGGAACAGACCCAAGCTGCTCTGAAACTCCTGAAGACACGGGATGGAGACTTTGAAGTCCGTGGCCTAAGTGTGTGGACAGACTTACTGATGGAAGTAGAGGAAGGGAGTGCTAATGTGCAAACACAAAAGCAACGTGAACAGTTACAAAAGCGAGCAAATGTTAACTTTATTTGATGTGAAAGGCAAGACAACTACACCTGACTTTGTTGAAAACCGAGCATTATTGTGACTGCTGATCACAATGGTTCTGACTGCATTTGGTTCTGACATCTTTCAGCGGGGCCCGGTGGTTTCTTGTATTGCGCAGTCATTTCTGGTCACCACAGAAAATATATTCCTTTTCAGTACTATTTTATTTATCTAATAAAATAAAATTCTGTTTAAAGTCCAGAGTAGTTTTTCTGTTCAAAAAACATCACAGTTCAGATATAGTCATGGTAGTCATTTCTCTGAGTGTTGGAGGCTGACCAAAGGCTCAAAGGGAGGGTGGAGTTTGAAATGTGACCCCCAGATTCAGGTTTTTTTTAGTAGTGGTTGTCTTCATTGGGCTGTCTGCTCTGGTGGCCACTTCAATGCTTCTCTACCTCTTGCACATGACAGCCCCAGGGTCAGTGATGAAAGTGAGAGGAAGCCAACTGGAAAGCTGCTTGAAAAGTTCTAACATTAAAAGTCTATTAGTTGCTATGTTTTTTGATAATATGCAAGTATTTCATAAGAATATATCAGTAAAGTGTAGGATGTTCTGGTTTTCTTCCCGTTTCCATAGTTTGTTAAGTGATTCATTGCTTTGTGAACAAGAAAAGTGAGGGAACAGCAAACTTTATTATATGTGTATATAATATGTATTAAATATTTAAAATGTTGTCTATATATTTATATAAAATATTATGATATAAATACATAGTATATGTTTTCCGCCTTTGTTATTTTCTGTTTTATCTGTTTCTGTGAGGAAAACTTGAACAAGGTAGTTTCTACCTTTCCACTGTCATTAAAATGAGTATTGTAGCACAGAAGCGATGAGTATATTTAACTTTATAAACTAGTGCTACCAAAAGTGAGCACTGTAAAAAGACAGTAAACAAGGAAGATGAGGGAAACATGGAACTACTGTAAAATGAGTTATTCATTAATCTTTTGTGTGGAGGACCTGTCAGAGTTCCTGTAGACCATATTCCTACAGTTTCAAGATCAATTGAGACATCTCTTTCTTTTCTTGCAAATGCCCTTTTGAAGGGGCTAGAAGATTCTGCTTATAAGCTTAAAGCAAGCAAGATATTAAATGTATAAACTGTTTTGAAGCCAATTAGAATAGTAGTCTGTATTATGACAAGAAGTAGTGTTTATAACTATGACATATATTTCTGTATGGCAGACCTAGAGTGGGAGGAATGTTGTAGTTTTGAAATGGAAGCAACTAGTACAAAGGTTGAATAGTGTTTATGGGGGAAAAGGAATTATGCTTATTTGAACATGTATGGAAGTAATTAGAGAAATACATAAGTTCTTATTCTTCACCTATTAAACAGAAGAGATACAAAGGGGTAGCACACTTTATATATTTAGAAGGACAGGCTACTAACCTATCAAAATATAACTTCTCTCTGTTCCTTGCTATGTCGTGTCAGTGACACAATGTGTCAGTGACACAATGAAGTTATGGAGATCTGTGGATGGACATATTTTAAAAGCTGCAACTGTAGCAGCTATCTTGTTCTGTCTTAAATGGAATTGTGGTCAGTCTTAAAAGACACAAATGTATCAGTGGACCTCTTGAGTCAGTATTTCTGTGGTATCAAAAAAGAATATGAAATCTCTAAAAATCCATCTGAAATCTGTCAGTGTTTAAAACTGCTTAGAAGTGTAAAGCATGAAGTTTGAATTTATGTTGTCTAGCCACAGTTCCCTGTGTTATGTAGTTTTGGCATTTGGTGTGGAAACTCTGCACTTGAGCTTGCTCTTAACGCTTTTAACAGGCACAAGATTTTTTTGTCTGTTAGAATACTTTTTGCTATCAGAGGTTCCTCAGGCATAATATACCCAAAGATACTAGTCAAAGTAATTTGCTTCTCTCCAGCTATACATTGTGATTATCAATATTGCAATAACCTTACAAGTGTTATAATATCAAACCAAAACTCAGCTATTAAAACCTACTGTTCCCAGTACCTGAGTCTCTGGGACAAATTTCAATGAGAGTTAAGTCTTAGTTTTGCTTGTCAGGGTAGATACATTTCCTAATTATACTCAGAATATTCTCTATTAATTAAGTCTCTTAACAGCTTTTAAATGTTTCTAGAAAAATCAGGTAGGAAGTTTCTTCTTGCAGTATTTCCAGTCTCGCTTTTTGATAAGCTTTGTGTTATAAAATTCAGCTCATGAAGACAGATGCTTTTAAGTAATGTGTCATTCCACCTTTTTTTATTAGCTAAGTGCAACTACAGAATCCTTTGCTGGCACAGTTAGGAAATAATAAGCACATCAGTGTGACTTTTTTAAGAAAATAAAGAAGTAATCACGGGCATGGATAGGCAAGAGACAGGCCAGTATAGACCATATATATTTGATTTCCAAT
The DNA here is from genome assembly GCA_013397995.1 of Malurus elegans. Taxonomy (NCBI): domain Eukaryota; kingdom Metazoa; phylum Chordata; class Aves; order Passeriformes; family Maluridae; genus Malurus; species Malurus elegans. The sequence goes on from VZRP01010386.1 coordinate 253,441, forward strand.
TCTGTCTTATAGTAAAAGCTAGTTTTACCTCAGTGAGACAAAAGCACCTGGTTATAGCAATTTCACAAAAATGTTCCAATCTGTCCCAAATACATTATAAAGAGGTGCCAGATCCCTGATTACCAAATTCCAGAATCCATATGGCATTCATTGAACAAATACACTGGTCCACATTCCCTATTATTTCAGTGTGCTTGTCGAGTTCTCCAGGTAGCTGTGTGAATTATGATTAATTTTTTCTGGAACTCCATTTTTAATAAAAGTCTAAACAGGAAAGGGAAAAGTGTGATGTCTGTAATTTCTTCCCTCCATGTATTTGCAGCTTGTATTTGTGAACTCTTGACAATCTCAACTATCACGAGAAGCAAGATACTGTAAATGACTGGCTAAGGCCTCTTCCCCAATCACCTTCCTCTTTTTTATTTTTTTATTGATAAAGAGAAACAGATCCCTGCTATTTATTAAATGATGAATGAGGAAGCTCCTATGCTTGTGTTTTAGAAGATTGGTAAGGGTTGTGGAATGCCTCAGGAGGATCTTATTTGCCCGATTAATAGCTAAGACAGATACATTTTCCTGCTGTTGATGTTTTTTTGTTTTTTTTTCAGTAAGAGAAAACAATTTACCCCTTGTCAAAGACAACTGTAACTCCACAAGTGAGATGCTAAGAGATGTCTCGATACAAAGTTGTCATTTTTGGTGTGATGTGCCTGTTCTCTAGTACTAGGAAAAATGTAGAAGAAAGCAAATTATCTGTTCTAGTACTTTGCAGTGTGAATGTAGATACTAAAGACAAATGGTGTAAAAGGATTTGTTTGTTTAGGAAAAGAGTATTAGCAAATTGGTACTATTCAGGTGAATTTACAAGCCTGATTGTGACATTGCATTGGCATGAATAGATTTGAATAATCACAAGTATAGTCTGGAAAAATAACTTTGTATCAGGTAATGATAATATCAATCCTCCTCACAAACAGTTTGCTCTCAGTGTTGTATCCATCTCATGAGGAATTAAATGCTATTTTTGCCAAACACATTGTTCTTTATGAATCAGTTATGTGCCTGTACTGAATTTCAGATTAAGAAGTGATAGACAACCTGGAAAAAATAATTACATGTTCTCCCCTATGTACTTCTTTTTAAAAAGTCTCAGGTTAAGAAAATGACTGTAGCAATGAGCTAGACCAGAGATAAACACATAGTGAAGGTGCATGCTCTTTGATCATTTTCCAGAGGTAGCCTACAAAGATGTTAAGCTGGTAAAAGTAGCTGCTACTTCAATATTGAAGTCATTCATATGCCAGCACCACTTTAATTCCTTGCGTGCCAGTACCTTAGAATTACTGATATTATTTTATATATTTAATTATATGCCAGTAGTTTTCCATTGCATCAGTTCTTTCACAACTAGGGATCTCTGTCCCTAAATCTTTAGAGTGACTGGCATTTTATTTGCAGTTATTTGGATTCACCTCAGGCACCACAGAGGGTGGCAGCAGAGCCTCTCTCACAGATATCTCAGGCCTCTGACCCAAGGGGAGAATCCAAGCTCACGGGTCATTTCTAGGAGCAGAAGAAATGCAGGGAGTAAACACCCACTGTTGTGCTCCCCAGTCAGAAGCTGAAAAGTCCTATTGAAAGACTATTTTGTCCTTGCAATTCTAATTTTACTGCCTCTTTACTGTAATCGAGGATCAGGTAATAATACAAACCATATCCTCTAACTGTCTGTATCCACAGGCCCATTTTATTAATAATATTAGGTATGCAGCTCTTAAATTCCTTTTCTATTACATGATAAATTCCATAGTATTATGTGATCAATTTACTGTAATGCTTAACTAGTACACTTTACCAGAAATCAGCAGTATGCAAAAGAAAATGTAGCAATCAAATTCTGAATTTTGTCTTGAACTGCACCTTCCTATTATATTTCTTCCTCTGGGAAGAAGGTTCAGGGTGAATGCTCAGACCTGGACTATTCACAAACACTCTAATCCCAGCATTTGATAAAGCACTATTTCAATTTTTGGCAATTGTCATGAGTTTTAAATCCCACCGCAAAGATTGTTTGAATGTTTGCCTAAGGATAATTTCCAGGAATGAAATATGTACTGCTTTTACCTGCACATTTGTATCATTGTTCCTCTTATGGTGTGTTGGACTCAGAACAGGAAATCATAAGTGTGGTCTTGAGTTCCTGTGCAGAGTTCTTCTCTCAAAATAAAGTTAGCAATGGAAGAAAATTACCATGTGCTTTCTATCGTGCATAATAAATATTACACCCATTAAAATAAGCTAACAATGCAAGACTAATTGCTATATAATTCAATTTTCCATTCAATGCATAGGTAAATACTTGGTTTTAATGCTGAATAACTGGGGAAAAATGTATTTGTTTTGCTCTCTTAGAAGGAGATAATGAATCTTCTTTAAAGACCAGGGGGCTGAAATGTGAAAGCAGCCTTTCTTTCCGATACTTATAATCAGTGGGGTCATTAATATTTTCTTATTAATGTAAATGAGCTAGGTAAGAACAATTGATTTCCTCTAGGAATTAATTGGGCATGATCAATCCCTAAAACAAGTGTGACAACGAGGTCGTTCATCAGCTGCTTAACGCTGCAATAGCCTAAGCTTGCCCTTTCAGCTGGGAAAAGATGTCATGCCCTGGAGAAAAGGCTTTTAAATCATTGTGCTATTGACAAAAAAAAAAATGTGTACTGTTGTCTCTCACAAACTCATCATTCTTAATGCTGAGGTGAAAGTTGCTGAGTTCAGGTATTTTGTAATTTGCCTTGCTCAAGCTTTAGTTTTTAGGGTAAAAATATAAAGTATGTATAGGAAACTGTGGGTCTCATCAGCTATGAAGGGAGCTTCAGGCATTGGAAGTGATATGCAAGCAAATGTCATAATTTAATTGATGTCTAAAGCTTTTGAGGAAGATCATGGTGTTTTTCAATTACACCAATGAAATAATCTGACCCATCACTCGTTTGTTTGCTCCAAATTAGTTTGAACACTGAATTCACCTCCAGTCTGCCAGTATTTTGCTTTTTTGTTAAGGGGTTTGCTCTCTCCCTAATGCAACCGAAGCACCTTCCCTTTTATTCCTCTTAAATGTGTACAAAATCCTGCTCAGCTTAAAAGATAATATGCATCAAGGGAACACTAGGGTGACCATAATGCAGAAAATAATTTCTAGAAGGTAAAACTAGGATTTCTTAGTGTACTGCTGAAGTAGTCAAGTACTTTCCCTTATTTTCAAATGACTCGAAATTCAATGAGGAGTCACTCCCTCCCACCACCTGCAAATGGCACATCAAACTGTCATTTAACCCAAAAAGCACAAATAAGATCCAGTAGCAGGAAATGAGAGCTTAAAACTGTTTAAGGAAAGATTCGTTTTCTGTAATGATATTATTGCCAAATTGGTGGAATAATTTATCAATACCTTTTGTGGCTTTCACTGCTTACTTGCAATTCTTTGCAGAGACTTGCTGTGTTTTTAAAAATGCTTTTTTATTTCAAGCAAAAGGTTTTTTTCTGCTTGTAGGACCAATCCTGGCATAGAAAAAGCAAGGAAGAAAAAAGAAAGGGCTGGTGTGTGCACTTCCCCATCTCGCTGTTTCCCACCTCCTGAGCCTGCTCTGTGAGCAGTGAACAACGAAAACATCGTGTCGAGCACGTGGCTCAAAAGCACAAAACTGCAGCTGTAACGTTCTGATGTGATCATTGTTGAAGGCTGTTGGAGTCCATCCAGTAAAACTGAAAAAAAGTTTTATCTGGATCCGACTTAACACAGCTTCCTTTTAAAAGTAATTGCATTTGTGGCACTGGCTGTAACTGAGCTAGGTAGAGCATGAATTCTGGTGTGAAAATGCAGCAGACAACATCACCTCCAAAGCAGGAAGAAACACTGAACTTATTTTTTTAAGGCCATACAAATGTGTAGCACCATCCATTCCTATCAATGGAATTTATTATGTAAAGAAAACCTGTTTAAGTGACTGAGGAATGATTCCTATGGTGTTAAGTCTAGTAACATAAAATTCTCATCTTCACACCTTGTATCTATGTCATCTTCTAAGGCTTTCTCTTCATCCTGTGGCTTTCTACATATGACAATTTTTATACCTTTTTAATCTGAGAGGGGAGAAAATGACATAAATAACTCCTGTCTGCATTTGGTGACGTCCAAAATGTGTTGCTGACGCTGCCAGTTCAAGACTGGTTGGAAACGTGAAAGAAATTACAAAGGGCTAAGAGGAGCATTTACAGGAGGTGCATTATCCAAACATGTGTACAAGCTCAACTGGTCACTGGCCATCTGCTGGATCTGGAATTGCTACAGTAACTCTCAGGTAATGGTGAGCAGCATTTGCCACTAATTACAATGGGAAAACAACGGACCCTGTGCACGGCACTGACAAATTGCTCCCAGTGGTATCTAAGCTATTCCACTGTTGTCATTACAGCCTCTAGCAAAGTCAGGATATTTGAAAAGAGTGTCTGCAACCTATTAAAGATATTATATCCCTATTTATAGTCCAGGTCCACGAATAGAAAATTCCAGCAGAGAATGTTTACTTGAGAAATTTTGGAATATGGAGCTTTTAAAGGCAGGTATGTTTATTTTATGGGCCAGGTATTTAGAAAAAAGCAATTAAAGCCACCTTGCTCATTAACCTTTCAGTTCCTCGTAGAGCACTTTAAGCCCAAGAAAGTGATTGCATTTTGATTTGTAATGCTTCAGTGAGCTGGCCCTCTTCTCTGCCTGTGTGTGCATTGTATTAGAGCGTGCTCTCTAAACACTTGCATGTGTTTTTGTTTCGCCACGATTTCACCAATGTGCTGATCTAAACTTTTAGAGCTCATGGATTCCAAATGCCTTTTACCTTGTGCTTCGTTCAGTCCTTTTTAAGTTTACTTTGCAAAGCTATAACAAATGCCATAACTGCATCATCGTGGTTATTGCTACTCAACAAATTATAAGCAATACCAATTCAAGACAATGATTTCTAGAAATACAGTTTGACTTTTGCACGATAAATTTGGAAGAAATGACAGCATGAGTATTATTTCTCAATCACTGAGTATGGTGAGCACAAGTGAACAAATTCTTACTCCTTTTACAAGGTATCTGAGGTGAAGGAAAATACCAACCTATGTCCCGTGCAGTTGGCTTAAGAAATGGATTAGCTGAGTCAGAAATCTTTATTTTAAAACAGTGTATATGTTAGCAAAAGAGATCTTGAAAACTATTTGGGTTTTCAGAAGCTAATGAGAATGTTTGTTGCAGAGATGATGCTCTGATGTTAATCTTTCAATTTTCTTCCAACAGCAATTAAAAATAATAGATAAAAAGAAACATAAATGTAAAATAATTTTTTTTTTCTGTCTTCTAGTTACACACAAATAACCTATGTGTGGGATGAAGTTTTGTCCTTCAGCCTTAACAAAGGCATATCCAAATAAACCAGAAATACTGAGCTTTTAAAATGCAAATGTTGTTCATCATCTTGGCAGCTGTGACGTACAATCGTAACACACCTGATGTGTCCCTGTCCCTACAAAAGCTTCAGACACAGTGGCATTTTACTCTTTATGTGGAAGATCATGACTTCAGTGATTGCAGAACACTGCACATGGATGTGAGGTAAAAAGTTCAGCCACTGCTCAAAGTCTAGAAGGTACTTTTTTTCCAGCAATGTCTGAAGAGAACTTAGATTTCACTTCTTTTTGTATTTAGGTTCATATTTTGTAGTGTGAGTTGTCACTGCAAATGTTGGCAGTTATTTTTTTAGTCTCCCTTTTGAGCCTGCAGCATGCATACAGCATGATTTCAATGGTTTGGTCCAACTAAAGCAACTGGTTGAGAGAAGAAAGTCTATGATACGTAATGGTAAAAACAGAAATTTCATGTTATATGAATTGCCACGCCATCTGTGTTATTTTTAATACTTTTTTACAAAATTTCAGTCTATAGGCCTGCCTGTACTCATGGACACGGCAAATTTTTTTAAGGAAAACTGACTGTAGCAGCATTTTTACCCCTAAAACATGTTTTTGGACAGTGAAATTCATGATTCAAATGTAAAATACACTCACTTTAGAGTTATTATCCAAAACTTACATCTTTCAACTAAGTTCTAAAGAAAGTAAATAAATGTTGGTGTCAGTCTGTTGAGTGAAGTACGGAGCAATCAAACCGTGCAGAGTGATACAGGGAGTTTGTGGCAGGTATTTACATTCCTGGGTCTGACTGCAAATCTGTCCTTGTTTAATTAGGAGATTGAGATGTTTTGAGTGTTTCACAGTGCTTCAAAAGCAATGTTTAAGAAAAAGCAAGCAGCCATTTGATATTACCAACAGAACTGCTCAACGTGCACTGTTGTAGATTTCATCTCGGTGAATTTCTTATTCCTTTGGCACTCGTGCGGTAAAGTGTAATTAACTTCACATGAAGCAAATGGAAAATGGTAGCTTTCCCACCACAATGAAATGCTGAAATCTGAATGAGTGATGAAGCCTTTAGAACCAGTGGCGAACCAAGAGAGCGATCTGCCCTGCAGGAGCAGGGAAAAGCAATAATGTTCGTGTCCCATCTGTCAGGAAGGTGTAGGAGACATTTCTTGTTACATAATGACTGTCCCATCCGCTGAAATATTGCGGGGGATTAGAAAATACCTTGCATAATTTATATATGCACCGTGTCTGTTGTGGAGCCATGCATTACCCTTCCCACAGACCGATTGCGCTGACATTCGGAGCATGGTTTATGCGGGTAACATAATACTCTCAAATTATATCTGCTGTGAGCCAATAAAATTAGTATGGGGTAGTTAGGCAATGGCCTCATAGCAGCTAAACCAACAAAGGTTTATAAAATACTTCTCTCCTAATTTTTCATGGGGCAGTCATTAGTTGTTTTTTTTTGTTTTTATTTTTTTTTCTCCTTAGCTTTATGGATGAAAGGCAGCATTAAAAACCAGCTCGGTTACTAGCCAACATGCTGCTGTTCTCAGGCATATATGGAATTTAATTTTATCTCTTCTATGCAAACATGAATTTCTGTGATTCAATAACTGAATTTTCAGCTGTACCATGGTTATTTCAGACCACTAGGCCAACACACCTACAGCTAAGGGGGCAAAATTAACTAAACAATTCATAATACGGCTTTTAGCAGCTCTTTATGGCATTTAATTATTGTTTAGTATTCTTTATTTCAGTGATACATGAAAATTGAGCTCTGTTTATTTTATTTCCTTGGGGGTTTTAACCAAGAATAGTAATTTTGCTGGGGTTTCGCCTCTTTCATGCAAGACCTATGATGAATTCAAACATTCAAGTACTTTGATTGAAATGTTTCCTTTTCTGCTTGTTTTAACATGACACACAGAGTTGATTACCTTTGCTTGCATGCATTTTGGAATATTGATAGTTCAGTTTTGCGAAGTTATAGTTTTTATAAGGATTTTATCTGAAATTATTTCTGTGACAAGGTCTTGTTCCTAAGATGTCATACTACTCAAATCATAATAATGAATTAAAAACTGAAGACCTTCTGCTAGATTGCTGCTCTTTGTAATGCAACAAGAGGGTGAGGCCGAAAAAAAATCTGTTTCCAAACAGAATCTGTAACAGATGAAGAAGGAAAAATCTGGACAGTAGTGAGGTGCAGAAGAGATGTAACAGCAGTGGGGGCACCACTCTTACTGTTTTAAAACCTTTCCTGGGCTGCCCACATGAGTACAGGAGCTCTTTGCAAACCTCTCCCCCTATGGATATGTGAAAATGTTATTTATCTTGAAAATGAATGTCTAAAAAATTTACATGTTTCTTTCAAAAATAGTAACATGAACACTCTGACAGTTCTCTGTGTTCACGAAGACCCATCCCCTAATTTAGAGAGCTTAGTTGCTTTAAAAAGAAACTCCTTTTCCTGGCTATGGAAAACAAAGAGGTATTCAGCAGGGGTTAAGAGGCATTTGGAATGCTGCATGTAACCTGAGAATCCCTCGAGCAGAATGGAGGGACCATGCAGTCAGTGCCTCATATTCCTACTTGCCTACTGGGATATGGTTATGCAATTTTAAATGCTCTTTTTATTAAACTCATAATATTTTCCTTATTAATTCTGTAACGTTTCAAAGAATATTCTTGCGCGTGTTTACATTGAGATAGCAAAGTGTATATAATTTTAACCTTAAATTTTTATTAAGCATTCAATACTTGAAAAGTGTTTTTCAATCCCAAACTGAAGAATATTTAACTATTAAATGTGCAAACATAATGAAGAAAAAGATGGGAAAAAATGTTTGCAAAAACTCAGGAGCAAAATGTTCTGTGCACTTGTTCATGATTTTATGGTATTCTCTGAGGCAATTCCAGAGCAAAGCAAGAACCAATTCAGAGTGGCTAATTCCTCTTGCTCAGACCAGAGGAATCCTATTTTTACACCATCTATGTTTGCTTTCCACGTTGTCAGAGATCTCTAAATGTCCATTTTGTTGGGGTTTTTTTTCCCCTGTAATTCAGCATCGATTTGTTAAGTGCTGTGGAAGGACGGTCACTGGAGCATATCCCATTGTGGAGCAGTCCCTGCCAAACCCCATCATCTGGCATTTTTACCTGCTGTGGATTCCCCCATTCCCAGGAAATCAGTGTTTATCTTTCTAGCTCAGGCTCTTGAGCCGTTTTTTTTAAAGAGTGGGAGAACAGGTTCATAGTAATTTATGTCAGAAAGTACATAGCACATGAGTAGGCTGTTAGAAATAAATATTAAGATGTGGTGTGGATAGTATTCAGTGTAATTCAGTGCTCTTTATTTAATAACTAAATATGGAATTATTTGCTGAAATACCAGGCATTCATTCTGTGTCTGTCAGGCACGAATGTGTCCCATTCACAATTCAATTCCAAGCAATGCTTTTATATTAGAAACCATCAAGGCAGGAAGTTCTTCATGTGGATTATTGTAGTGTTTATTTTACTAAAGTCTGATGGTGAAACTCAGGCCTAATAAGAATCAATGAAGTTTAAGGAAAAAAAAAGAAAACTTCATCCTATTTTTTGAGGTTTGTTTGAATAAAATCACGAACAAAAATGAATTTGAAAACCAAAATTGCTTTAAATGTTTAAAAGATAGATTTTTCTAGATATTGCTGCACAGCAATTTTTAGTTTTGAGTCTTTATGTAAGAATAATCTCTTTTATCTTCCAGAAAGTGAACTTTGCAATAGTTCCTTTTGCCACTGGGCTGGGACACAGCCACCGAGGGACATTTGCCTGGCATCTCTCTGCTTAGGCTGCAGCTTTACAAACAACTGTTCATAACTTCTCATCTCTCAGCTGCATTATAAACACTTTAGGGTTCCCAGCTGCCCTGTGCTTTTACAAACATCTTAAAATTATGAGCTTACTGGCACACAGCTGGGTGAATGCAGTTATGAATGGTTTATACTCCAGGAAAATATCTGAATAGCATCAGAATTCTTTACCTGTTGAAGTCATCTAATGTCAGGAAAGCAGGGCCTGCAGATTTTTTTTTTTTCCCCACCATTGCCACCGTGTTTTTCCTTTCATAGCAGGTGATGTGAGCTCTGTGAAACTCCCTTGTGTCATCATCTTCTCTGAGTTGTAAAGAGCAAACATCTCAAATGTGTCCATCTGCTGTGGGTTCGTAGCGAAGTGATGAAGGAACAAGAAAATGATGGCTGTGGGCTAATTTATAGCACAGAGTGCTTTCCAGGTTTTGTTCAGTGAAACTTTTAGGATAGCTGCCTGTAGGGGAGGATGACATAAAAAAATGCTGTTTCTCTCCTTGCTGCATGGCCCAGGGAAGTTTTCAGTGGGAAGTACAGAAACTTGCTCCTAGAAAATCTGTGCACGCTCAGATCATGGCTTCTTGTGCAATCCTTGCACATTTAGAAAAGCAAAAAAAAAAAAAAAAAGGATGGATATCTTGAAAGCAGCTGTGAGTTATCCTTGCATAGCTGAAATCAATACAATTGCATGTATCACTCCCTCAGAGCTGTCTGCTGGCACGTTTCTACATCAGAGAATATTTAGAATCTTAATCTTTCACAGATTTCTTCATTTTTGCAGGTTTAAGATCCATGATAATTTAGTGCTTAGTTTGAATATCAAGTTACAATTTTTTTTTTTTTTTGGTGCATCTATGTCATAAAATATGGTGTGTTATTTTCGAACTTCATTGTCTACCTGACTTGCTTTTTGTTAATTTGAATGATCAACTCCTTGGGGCCGAAGAGTTGTTCTAAAGTTTCACAGCATTGAGTGCAATGATAGAGATTGAGTATGTGGAGCTGTGATGAACTGCATCCTCTCTGGCACCAAGTCAAGAAAATTCAGTTTCTGGTTTTAGCAGTTCATGAACCGCCTTTTGTTTTGACTGATGATGTATTCTTTCTTTTCAGACATCTGGGAGACTCTGGGTATCTGTAGAAAAACCACACTTCCCCTGTCCCTCAGATGGTGTTCTCTCACCTAACGCTCGTCTCTGGGTTTGACGCTACCTCAGAACTCTTGATATTGATAACATATCGCCTGCAGAATGACAGAAATGAATTGTAGGCAGTATAGACACAAAAAAACTTCTGTCAGCCAGTCAGTCACCCGATATAGGCAGAATTTAATTCAATTTTTACTCTATTTGGCTCATTTTCCTGCAGAAACTCACTCATCACATCACATTTGACTAATGGACATCCAGTCTTTTGGCAAACATGGTTTTTCTCCTCTGGTTTTATCTCCAGGCGTGTCTCTCTCCTTACTCAAATGGCGCCCATTGGCCAAAAACAATGCAAACAGGCAGGTCTCATGGCCTGTAACCTGTGCTTATTTTCATTTTGGAAGCAAAATCATGGAAAAAATCATTTTTCTTCTCTAATGCAATTTAAAAGAGTGAGGTAGATCTTTACAGGAGCCTTTCAAACACATCCCTGCCTATTAGGTTTTACCTCATGTAGATGTTGCTCCAACAGCTGTCTCCTCTCTTCCCTTCCAAAACATCTTTCTGGTGAGAGGAACTTTGTGCTAGGACCAAGATCAAGTGTACAGTCAAAAATATTCATTCATATTTAGCTTTTGCTGTCAGTTTTCAGGTTAAAAAATATTTATTTGTTTAACAAATATTTCAAATATATGTGCATATGTCCATAATTCATAACTAAACAGAGGGATTTTTTGATGCATTCATTAATTTATAAGTTCACTAATAGATATCATAATTTTTTTTTATTAATAGTTTAATGATAAATAGCATCATTTATTATATTGATAAGGTTACTTTATTAGGCTGAAGTAAACAGGAAAGAGTAATGGCTCATGCTTGCAGCATAATAATTCTTAAAACAAATACGATTGCCTCAGGCCTGCCATTGGTCTTAGACAGATGACAAGCATTATGAAGTAAATAATCAAAATTTTTACTACCCTTGGCACAGGTACTTGGAAAATACATTCAGTATTCTGACTTTCCCCCTCCCTTTCCACGGTGTTTTCTCTACAAACATTCTGCCAAATGTAGAGAAAATTCCACTCACCACTTGTTTGATTCTCCTCTCGTGCTCGGATCTGTTCTGCACCTGTACGGTTTTATTTTTTTGTTCATGCTGTGCCCTTGCAGGTTGGAGGCAATTTATTAACTGTGATTGTTCAGAGATATTTCATACAAGCAGCTCTTTCTTGATGTGGGGCTTTGGTCTTCCATAGCTGTGGCAAAAAAAAATATAACTTTGTTTGGTGACAAGCAGAGCTACAGAGCTGCAGGCTTACATAAGCATGGGGGGTAACCACCAACCCTTTTCAGAAAGAGTCTGAATTATACTCTGAAAAGTGAGTTTTAAAGTACACATGAAGTCTGTGTTCTAACACACTATTTAATATCTGTTGGTTTGTTGTTTTCTTAACCTGCAAAATGTTGGTAATACGTTCTGTGTTCCCTAGGGAGCTGTGAATCCAAATGGATTTATTGCAGCTTGCTGTGGAATGCTTAAATGTTACAAAAATACCTTTGATCAGTGAAACAATCCTTTTGTTTTCTGAAATATTGGGCGAAAGAGTGGTTTTGGGTGTATCTTGTCAGGTTCAATATACACTCCTAGTAATGTATGAAAACTCACTTAAAACATTTTACAGCATTTGTTCATAGCTTTTTTTTACCATATGACTTCAAAATCTGTTTAGCATAAAAATTTCTTACTTTCAGTATTACTACTCTGATTGTTTGTTGGTTAAACTAAAAGCATAATTTATTCTTTCATTGTAGTTAAATGCACAGATTACAAAAAATTCAATAATTCCACTTTTTCAGAGGAAAGAAGAACAAGTGTAAAAATTCAATAATTCTGCTTTTTCAGAGGAAAGAAGAACAAGTGTATATTAAGGATGGGATTGTAAATCATAACTTCAGCTTGACCTGGGAGAAGGTTGATTACAATTTAACTAATTCACTTACATTTTCAGCAAAGAAAAACTGAAGTTAATTTTTTTGGTTCAAGATACTTCACATTTTCAGGTTTTTCCTGCCATATATAATCAAATTGATAAATAAATATGATATTCAAACTCGGATTGAATCTGTTTTTTATCACTCTGAGATTCACAACCAGATTCATGGGTAAATAGGCCATTTTGAGGGAATATAAGGTATCTAATACAGTTACCAGATAGCTGAACCCTTTGTCATAGACCTTACACTGTAAGTGAACAGATGAAATGACCTTTTAATGCAGATTTATATTCCAGAATTCATGTCATTTCAGGTCTTTTCCACTGAGAACTATCTTAGACAGCACAACTCATGCGGCCTCTTGTTTTGAAAGAAAACAATTAATGCAGGAACTCAGGAGATGGAAAATGTTCATTTTCCCTAAGCAATATGAAGTTATTTGTCTTGAATTCCTCTTCCAGAAGACACTCTAATATTGTTAAATTCTCCGGTGGGAATTTTTGGAGCCCCCAAAATAATAGGGTAGTGAAGAACTTTCTTAAGGATCTTTTTTTCCCAGATTTTCCCATTGTTGTAGAATCATCCATGAAATGCAGTACCAAGAGAATTTTATATTTGGAGGGGAAGAAACCAAACAAGGGATAAAAGAATTTGATAATCCTTTGCATTTTGAAGAGGAAAGGGAGAAAAATAAAATTTGCTGCAAAAGTTCAGTTTGTAACTTCAGAAGTTCAGTATTATCAGAGTGGAGACCTTTATAATAAAGGGAAAATAAAAGTGTTATAATATGACACAATGAAAAATAGATAATTGCAATGCCTTTAATATTTGAAATTCTGCTCTGAAAGTCTGAGATGTAGAAAAATAAATAAAATACTAGGCTCATCTCTTTTTTGTGATTTTAATACCATTGGAAGCAGGACTATGCTCTCCATATTGGAAGGAAGGATTATGAGATCACAAAGACATGAGTGTCCCTGGGAGCCAAATTCTTCCTTATAGTTCCTGCATTAAAGAATCAAAGTGTTTGCAAAGTTTGTGTCATGCTTCCTCTTCCTTGCCAAGTCATATAATCAGATTTTTGGGTGGATGCAAGCCTGGCCCATCTTTCACCATTTTTCTTGCTGCTCTTTCTCTAAAATCTACCGTTCATGAAGTCACTGGCAACAGCTTTGTTTCCTTTATGTTCTTTCTGGTTTTAGTAGGCACCAGAATTTTCAGCTGGTTGGTTGGGTGGGGAGTTCTTTTGTTGTTGTGTGGGTTTGGGGTTGGTAACGGCAAACGCCGTTCCCTGAAACAGAAAAAAAAAAAAAAAAAAAAAAAAAAAAAAGATCTTGGGTTTCTAAACCAGACAATTGCTATTCATAGAAACAAGTTTTCAGCCAATAAATACCGTGGAAGCCTGGATGGAAAGGTCACTACTGCGATAGCCAGTCAGGGTCTGGTTTTTTAATGGAAGTGGTATTATGTGTCTTTGCTGCATAATGTGTTTTGCTGGAAGGTGAAGCCGTACAGCAGCGAGCTTTCTCTAGAGGCCAATTCTCCTGGCTTTATGTCCAAGACAGGCTTCAGCAGTAAATGGCTTTAAGCTTGTCAAAGAAAGGTTATTAAAAATGTTCCTGCCTTTCAGTCTCCGCGCTCAATAGGCACAAAAATTCAATACTACGGGGATTTTTTTTTTTTTTTCTCTATTTAGTCATGTCATTTGGCATTTTGCCTGTAACTAAAAATGAGATACCATCTGGTTTGGGCTCGCTAATGATTCTGCATTGTTACTCGAACCGGTTCACTGGTTTATTGTTAGCACTTAAGAAAGAAACTTGCCTTCTGCTAATTGCACCTTGGCTACTATGGTTTGTTGAGATTTTAAATCTCGGTGATTTCTGGAGGTGCTGATTTGAAATCACCGTTCCTCTGTGCTCACAGACTTCTATGCTCATGCTCTGGGTAATGTTGGGTTTTGCTGCCTTGACACAGTTCTTTTTTCACAATATATGTTTATAATGTGTAATCCACCTCATCTGCCTTAGGGCCTTTAGGAATTCACTGATTTCTGGTGTGAGTGGACCGCAGGAAGTTAAAATGCAGGTGCTGAGCGCAGATTTGCTGCTTCACTGAGCACGGCCATGGGGTAAAATCAAAGGTGAGGGGATATTTGGGGCTCCCTGCAATGACAGCCCTTGGCACAGGAGCTGTGAGCACATTGCATCTGTCAGGACAGGATTTAATTTGGCTACAGGTGACAGGAGCCTCCCACAGCCCTGTGCACGATGCCTACGTAAAGGAACCCTCCGGAACAACGGCATCTCCACAATGCTCTGTACTCTGCAAATCTGGAAGCTGTTCCTACACCTACAGCTGCTCCTGTGACCATTTGTTGACTGCCAAAGATTGTGAACTGTTGTAGAAACCTCCTGGATGTGGATCAGTGGCTTTGTTCCTCCCCACAGCGGGTGTTTATCAGCAAGGGGCAGCGTCTCTGTGACACTGAGCAGCTTTTGCTGGGCTGGGGTGGGTTTGTTCCCAAATCCCGCCCATTGGGGGACATCGTGACATTCCTTGACAAAGCTTTGTGGTCTCCTGATCCCACAGAGCAGTGGAAACCCAGCACAACTGAATATTAATGTGAGCTGGAGAACTTTTCTTTTTCTGATGACGCCACTGCAATCCAGACTCAGAGCGCATCTTGACCTGCAGGAGTGTGGGGAAAAGTATTTCTCTCCAAGATGATTTCCAAAAGTAGTATTAGAAAGCATTAAGACACTGTGTTATGTGATTGACAGATCTGGGAGCAGCATTTTTCTTGAAAATAACGAGCAAGGGCTTTTTATTATTATTATCAGAGCTGGGGTGAGTGCCTGTGCTCACAAGATGAATTCAAGCCCTTCAAACACTGTCTGGGACTTTCAGAAAAGTCAATTGTGGCATCAGACCACCGACACCTTGAAAAACAATTGTTTCTCGTAATGGAAACCAAGATGTTTCTCTCATCATGAAAATTATTTTGGGAGGTTCTTGCCCTGGCTGCTTCAGAACGCATGAGGCCAAAACCCAAATCGTTTTTTTTTATCCTCTGTTCTAGCTACCGAGCAGTGCAGCAAAGTAATCTAAAAACAGTCCTGTGGGACCAAAATTGACAAGTACAGGAAAGAAACTTCAGAGTTTTACAAGCAGCACCGTTCTCAGAAGGTCTGGAAGCCATGAAACTGGTGAGATGTGTCAGTCTGCACTTGTGTGTTACTTCTGGAATATTCCATTGTCTTGGTGCTGTGATAGAGGTGGTAATGGCTTCATGATGTTCTGATAAAACATGGATAGACCACTTGAGTGCAGAACAGGAACTGTTTCGAATTCCTGCAGTTTAAAGCTTCTGAGTTATACCTTTCAAATATTTTAGCTGCGTTGTTTTTCCCTCTGGTTTGCAGTAATGAAGTACACGTGTATAAGCTGGTAGGTGCAACGGTGTCATTTACAAGGAAAATTGCTGTTTGTAGGGGGATTCTTTAAAGCTTTTGGTAGCATTTGCATGCAAAACCATTCAGAATGGTATGAAAGCATGCTCTGCCTTTAGCTGTGACCATTTTCAGCAGCTGCACAGCTAAAAAAAACCAAGATGGGTTTTGATTAAGGTATATTGTGGTTAGAAATGGAAAGGTTTTATTGCAACTCCTCCATCCCCGAGCTGGTATTTGTACTTTTGCCTCTAAGGCCTTGTTTTTAGACTCTTAATTTTTAGAAAAATCATAACACAGCTCTGTGTAGTTTTCAAAAAGAAGTTTGGTGGCATCTTTGGTAACACAAAAAATGTGACTCTATTCACTTTTTTTTTCCTGAACAAGCCCAAGCCACACCTATCACACAAGATATGAATAACTTACAATATCACATTTTTAATGCATATTGCTTTTGGTTTCTTTAGCTTGCTCAATGACACTCACATTATTCCTAGCTTAGGGCAGAAATGCTTTTACTTGGCCAAATGTAAGCAACAGAAATTGTGAATATATATTATTCCAGATATCAAATTCAACTCATCTTATTATACTTCAATTCTGTTCTCTTTTCCTATGATTATTGCGGGAAACTTAATGACATAATGACTCTTCACTAACACAAGAAACCTTAAGAGAATATGGGTTGAATATGAAATTGTTGGGAACTTGTTTTAGGAACATGATCATCATCATGTCATTGAAAATAAATGTCACTTCAGTGACTGACTGACTTAGATTTCAGCATGTTTTTGTTGAATATAAGACAAGTCCCAACAGATATCCTTAATGATGAATTCATTGTCTAAAATACATTTAGAAGATGCATCTATTAGCTTTCCAAAAGATATATTTTTTACAATGGAGAATTTAATGAATAATTCACAGGGGGAAAGAAAAAAGTTTGCAAACAAGCTGTACTTCTGCTGGTGGAAAGGTCTAATAACTTTTGAATGAAGTAGCTGAAAATATTTTCAGACTGGTTAATGGTAAGTTGAACAGGATCCAAAAGGGAGAGGCCAAGTTCCATGAAAAAGGACTGTGGAAAACCAAAGTGGAGAAATTTAACAAACAGTGAACACAGAAATAAACACATGAGATCTATCACATAAAATGCCAATGATAAGCACAAAATACATTAATTAATGGGATTTGTAACACGAATCAGAGAAAGCTGAGGTGCAAGTATTAGCACAGAAGTTGAGAAACTGTGATGGAGGAGAAGAATGGGGACAAAGAGGAGAGTGGAACCAAAGGGGAGAAAGAAGATAAATGTGTTCAGGGTATTCCCTGTAGGTTTTGTATCTCTTAGATATCCATCAGAATGAAACATTCTGGTTCAAGCTGAGCTTGGTGGATGCATTGAAGGCACCAGAGGAGGAAAACACCAGCCCATAGGGGTGAAGGTGCCAGAATCTGTAATTAAACAAGGAAAGCAACAAAAGGAAGTCACAGTTTTCTCAGCTGAGGATGTGAAATCACATCACAGCCGTGAGGAAGATTCTGCAGGGACACGTGGGACTTTGCTATAATACATCTCACTGGGGCTCCTGAGGCTTTTCACCAACATGAAATGTAATGTCTCAGTTTGGGCAACAAAGCTCATTTTGCCCTAATGCAACTGCTCTTCCCAGAAAATATATTCATGAACATTCATCCAATATTCTCAAGCACCAGCATCAATCTTGTGCCATGCAGCAGTTTTTAAACACGGGTTCATCTCAGAGCCCTTTAGAAAAACACCCTGGGCTGGAGTGATTGCTGTAAATAAATTTCCCACAAAAAGAAGCGCCTTTCTGTGCGTTCTCAGGCTAAGATGTGTGCTTTCACTGAGAAGGATTCTTCATTGGACAAGCACTGGAGAGGAGAGGAATTTAGCAAAACTCAGGCCTAATCCAACTTTGCCATGAGGCAGTGAAAGGAATTTAGTCAAGTCACTTCATCTTCCTGCAGCTCAGTTTCAGTGTCTGTGAACCAGGGGTGTAGTGCCATCCATCTGAGATGCTTTTAGCTGAGGAATTCAATTTTCCTTATACATGGGTACCCTCTCCATCTTCTCAGAATATTTGGTATTTCTACCTAATAACTCCTCATTTAACCATTTAAGATAAATAAGTGATGTTTTAGTAAAAACAAATATTATTCTGTAAGCAATGGTAGTCTTGCACATACAACATTTTCATGCAATTTTGTCACTACTTTTTAATTTTAAAGCTGCAGGGTATCATACTGACTTATGGTTTTGTTGCTTTTTCAGCAGATATAGAACAACTGTAAATTTTTGCTTTCTCTCTTTCTTTCATGAGTTTTTCTCTGGTTTCATTTATGAATGTTTGGGTAATTTTTGGTCAGCATGCACTCACGATTTCTCTTCCCTTCCCATGTTACAGTCCTTTGGCTGCTCGAATATTTTAATCTCCATGTGAATATCTCTGGTTGCATGCAAGAGTCCACACAATTGTTCACGTGTCTGTATTTACCTGGTACATCAGATATTTACTGTCAGTCATCAGTTATAAAACCCTGCCTGGCACAAGCTCCAAGGGTGGAGAGTTCTGGAGTATAAATCAGCAGGATTTAGATCTAAAGCTCCTTGCCTGTGCTGGGATGAAGCCTTAAATCTGAATTCTGACTACAGGAGATCTCTGATCAAGGGTTCTTTGTCTTTTATTGACACTTAGAAATGCTTCACTCCCCCCCACCAAGTGAGAATATTTGGCACCTGCAATGTAGGACCTTTTATTTACCTGGACATCCAGAAAAAAAATAAAATAATTCTGTCTTTCCCAGCATTTGAAATAGCAAAACCATTGTGCATCTCAGTGTTCTGCCACTAGAGTGCACCAGAATGTTTGATTGTAATGGACTGATTGCAGCGACTTCCCTGGCCTTAAAATTGTGTTCTTTTATGTTGTACAGGTCTCTTCTAAAACATCTGCGTGATTTTAACCCCTTTTTAATGTAAATGTCTGATGGGAAAACGTCTGCTTCTACCTATATCAGAAAGTGTAACTTGGGTTTTAGGCTTGCAATAGTTAAACCCCATTTCTTTCACAGTTCTTCCCACAAAAGCCCAAAGAACTCTCCAATTCTGCCAATTTCGAGCTCTTGAGTTTGTGGCACTTGGTTTTATTGAGTGAGCATAAAGTGGAAAACACAAATTATGATTAGAGACAGAATTCTGATGGTTTTTCCCAGACAGAACTGCAATTACTGGGATTGTGTCAGCATCTGAGTCGAGAGGTGAAAATCTGATCCTGACTATTGCTGCCAAAAATGAGAGAGACTCGTTCAAAAGCCACAAAGGTTGGGGCAGATTTTGGATGGGGATTTCCTTCCTTGCTTTGGTAACACTGCAACCTAAACTTGAGTGCAAAAGCTGACTTAGCTGTGCTTGAAAACAAGAGAATATATGAGGGAATTAAATTTTGTCCCCACTTTTAGGAACAGCAAAGCTCACATTGATTATGACAAAACCAGCATTTTTATTTTCAGTGTTTTGGGGGGAAGAAATTTCTTTGGCTGTGGGGAGCTTGAACTTACTTTTCAAGAGGAGCTGTAGCTTTCCTTTACTATCTGGAAAGATTCTCCATTCTCCAGACCCTCCTCCCATGAGGATCTGGTTCTCAGTTCCCTGGTTTGCAAGGAATTACTTTTCCAGTATTAATATTGTATAGAATAGAATTAGTATTGTAATTACTGCCACAGCACTGCCATCCCCATCCTGTCACCACGAAACTGGAATGAGCTGAGCCCCTGAGGGTGCCTGGAAATCCTCTTTGTGACAACCTAAATCAAAGATCTCAGAGAATGTCTCTGTCTGGTAGAGGATGTACAAGGGAACAGATTGAAAATCCAATAAAAAATGTGTGACAATATTATGGAATGTGGCTGTTCTCCCTGTTCTGAACTGTGAAAATTTAGCAATGCTGAGTCTGAAGAAATATTAATGTGAAATACACTGGACTTGTGGAGTGGCCAAAAAGAGATGTGTGATTAGTGTGGAAATAAAGGCCCGCGTTTATCAGTCTGCCAAGAATCCTAACTTCTGGAATTTTGTTTCAGCTAGGTACTTTTAACAAATTCACAATTTACATTCACAAAAAAGTAAGCAATAATATTTCAGTCCATTAACATCAGATCATTAAGATCCAAGAAACAGAGAACCCTGGTTCTGAACAACATCATTATGCATTTTAAACATAAAGTTGCCTTTCTTTCTAATTACAAATAAATCAGTGAGAACACTGCTTATTCTTTTTCCTGAAAAAAGGTCCCAACTCAGTAAACTCTGATCAGTCCTGTGCAAAACCCACTCATTCTAGCATTACAGGACTTAATTTATCTGTAAAAGGCATGCTGAGACTTTGGTAAAACCAAGTTACCTAAATGCCTATGCCAATCCCATATAATTGGTGGTGATTGGACAAATACCCAAGAGATTATCTGATGGGATTTTAGAACTGCCAGCCTTGTTATTGAAAAAAAAAAAAAATGAACAAAAAGTACAATAATAATCACCAGCTTGTTGTACAAATCATGAGGATCTGCAAGATTGGGTATTAATTCAGTAGGTTTGATTCAACCAAGCCCTCAGTCCAGAAAATAAAGAACAAAATATACCAAAACATCTGAGCATAAAAAAATGGAGTAAAATATATCTGCTTTAGTTTATTCTGCAGTGGAATAGAGATTTGAAGGATCATTTTCATTTGTGTTTCAAAACTGATTATCCAACTGCTTCTCCCCAAATCATATTTTCCTTGGCTGTGTTTAACTCACATTGCATCTGTGGCAATAAATACCAAATGAAAGAAGAAAAAAAAAAANACAAAAAAAAAAAAAAAAAAAAAAAAAAAAAAAAAAGGTGAAGGCAACTCCATTGTAGTAATTAGATTACTCTGGAAATAAAGCAGTGGATCACTAAAATCTAATTTGGAAGTGATGAAGTGCATGTGATTGCCAAGTAATTATTTCTGCACAGTCCCTGTCCACGGGGAGAGCAGAATTATTGGACACTACAGGATGTTAATGATGCCAAGGCTTGACAACCTCAGGAACGAGCAGGAACACCGGTCTTTCGAGGACATTTGGTGACCACAATTTGTATTCATCCAAACTTTATTCATGTGTGCACCAAAATCAGTGTTAGCAGATTTTGTTGCTGCTTATTTTTGCAGAATTAAACTTAAATGTGGCCTCATGATCAGAATTTAATTTTTCGTGTTGGCTCACTTGTGGAAGATGAAGAGATGTTGGGGGAGTTGTACAAAGAAAAGCAATGCAGTTATGGAAGTATGGAACATTTAAATTTTGTTTATATTATCTGAAGTTTTTGGTGGGCAATGGTAAATGTAGAAATTGCAACCACGGCTCCATGATTATTAAATGTGATTCTATGTCACTGTATTTCAGATTCCTATTTCAAATCCAATTGTTATTAATCTAAAAGAATGAATTTTCCTTCAGCAAGAATCACAACATCTCATTGTTGACTATCAGAAGAAATGCCAAAGTAAAAAGATTAAAGCACAGATTAAAGCACTAACCCTGTTCCATGGGTCTTGATTCCATAAAGCATGTAACAGTACCAGAAATTCAATTTTTATCTTAATAACTAAAAAATCCTCACTTGTTTTACAGTTTTTGTTTGCGAGCTCTGTTCATACATAATGCAGAAAATCTGCTGAATATTCAAAGAGCTTCCTACAAAGTCCTGCTGAGGAGGAGCTGAAAGATATTACAGAATAAAGAACTTTTAGAAGAATGTATGTGTTTAAACTTACCTTTTCCATTTGGAAACTTAGTTTACAACACTGGTATTTGCAGAGGTAGAGCTCACCTCAGCCAGGTAGTATTTTTGATCTAAGATTGATAAAGTAGGATGAGAAAATGTGGAATTTGGCTTTAATTTTGGTGGTGATGGTAGCAGCAGTAGTTTTGAGACCCATGGAACAGGGTTAGTGCTTTAATCTGTGCTTTAATCTTTTTACTTTGGCATTTCTTCTGATAGTCAACAATGAGATGTTGTGATTCTTGCTGAAGGAAAATTCATTCTTTTAGATTAATAACAATTGGATTTGAAATAGGAATCTGAAATAGAATGAAAATATCGTCAGTATTACAATATAACCACATTTAATAATTACTACAAGCTAATGGTAGCTCTGCTTTTACTTCAGAAGAATTAAAAATGATGCTGCTGTGGTTGTTATGAGCTCTTTGGAGCAGCCTTTGTGTGCTCCATCTGGATTTGAAGCTCCTCTGTTTAACACTTGGCAAACTGATGAGATTATACACAACTTTGTGGAGCTGCTTCATTCCCGTCCCCACTTCTTCATCAGGGATTTAAAATCCTCAGCAGGTAGATGATCAATGTTACAAAGGGTTTTCTTGAAAAAAAGCTCTGATGATATAATAGGGAATTCCTAATCTTCATTCCTAATAGAAAATACTGACTCTAAAAGTGCCATCCTGTGACTTTCACCCGTTTCATTGTTTTATCAGAGAGGAAAACTCACCTGCAAACTGTACGAAGTTTTTCTGGTACTGTGGCATGGAGCATCCTGTATTTCTGTTTTCCAAATTGGTGACTTTTGTGTGGAAGTTTTTACCTTAGTTTTCACTCAAGTGGTAGACTCAGAGACCCTGATGCTCATTTGCAGTCTGACCTGACGGAAATGTTTTATTATCAAGTTTATTTGTCAGGGTTTTGTTCCAGGCGGGAGAGTCACCTCCACCCTTCTGGATGACAGTGAAAGGTCCAAAACCATTTTCTGACAGGCTTGGCAAAAATAATCTGATTTAAAAGCCACAAATGGCAAAATAGAGATTAGTGATAACAAAAGCAAGGATTCAAATTGAGATTTACTAATCAAAAACAATTCATAATTTTTTTTTCCGATCTTGCTTTGCTGAAATCAGTGGGAGGTGATAGAATCAGGGCTTAAAATTTCAATTTTCTAAGCAATATTTGAAGTTACAGCTGTCAAGGTTTGCATGCAATTGTTTGTACAAGCATGCTTTTCCTTTCTGCTGAACAGAAAGGCTGTGAGCAAAGTGCTCCAAACTTGCTGTCCCCAAGAAGAATCTGTGGTAATTAATAACCCTGCTACCAAATTTTTGGAAGTTTTCTGCAGCTGTCAGAGGTTGGAACCACATCTTGCATTGCCTTTTATACCAGCAG
Organism: Malurus elegans; assembly: GCA_013397995.1. Classification (NCBI taxonomy): domain Eukaryota; kingdom Metazoa; phylum Chordata; class Aves; order Passeriformes; family Maluridae; genus Malurus; species Malurus elegans. Next base: position 276,599 of record VZRP01010386.1, read on the forward strand.
TGAGGAAATGAGAACTGGGTTGATTTTTTTCGAAAATGAGTGTACATACTCACACACAGGAGTAGAAGGAATGGCTTCTCCAAAATTAGGTGGTGTGAATGCTATTTAAATGACATGTCTCATCTAATTTCTCCCATTTCTAAAGAAAGAAAAAAAAACCCAAACAGTCTTGTAATTAAAACGTTTTGATTTCAGTGTGTGAGTGGCTAGGATCAGATCCCTGTCATGCCTATCTACTGTCACTGAGAAAATAAGTTGGAAAGATAGTTTGCTTTCCTGCTGGCATAGCTACTTTGAGGATTAAGTCAGTGAAAAAGAAATGTGCAAAAAACCAGAGAAGTGTAACCTGAGTGTGTTCCTAAGATTTGTTACTTAGTCGCTGGCATAAGTGAGAAAATGAAATGTTAGCCCTGAAAATAATATGGGTTTTAGATGAAGTTCTGCAAGAAGACATTCCTGTGAAACAGATTTTCTGCTTTCCACTTAGGAGAGACATTGAGTAGGTTAAAAATATTTTTCAGTTACTGTTTTCTCATTTGTTTATTATAGGAGAAATACCTTACAAAGCAGCCTGCAAAGCATTGTCCAGAATGCAGTACTGCAGCGTATTCCAACTGTCCCCTTCAGCTGAGGAAAGTAATTGGAATAAAGTAATTATTTTAATTTAAAAT
>VZRP01010386.1:287686-301540 GCA_013397995.1 Malurus elegans
CCAGCTCTGTGCTGGTGAGCAGCCATGGCTCTGCCCTTCGAGCTGCCCCTGTGCCCCTCCCAGTGATGCCTTAGGATTTTTAGCTTCTGTATTTTCATGTGTCTGTGTTTTCATACTTCTCTGGTTGTGCTAGTTGGGGAAAAAAAAACAGCGGGGTAATCACCCCCACACAAATATGCTGAGAGAGAATCTAAGTCAGAACTATAATTTAATAGGAAAAATTAAAGTAAAGGCAATAATGCATAAACAACAACTTAAACTGACAGAGTCAGAATACAACCTGACACCCTGTTGGGTGGCTCCAATCTAAACTCTCCTTCTTTAAATCTGAAACCATTCCCCCTTGTCCTATGTCCTAGTCCCAAATCTCTCTCCAGCTCTCTTGTAGCCCCTTTAGGCACTGGAAGGTTCTCCAAGGTCTCCCCAGAGCCCTCTTTTCTTGGGGCTGAACAACCCCAGCTTGTCTTCACAGGAGAGGGTGAAGGTCCATGTTTGCAAGCAAAGCAAAAAAAGTCGATTTAGGATGTTAACAAGCTGAGGGTGATTTCCTATTTTATTCCAAAAGCCATTCCCTTCTTCCAGTCCACTCCCCATGAGTCCCTCTCTACAGGTACTTTCCATTTCACTTTCCATTATTTTTTTAGTTCTATTCTATTCTATTCTATTCTATTCTATTCTATTCTATTCTATTCTATTCTATTCTATTCTATTTGTCCTATTCTATTATTTATATTATATTAATTCTATTCTATTATTTATATTATATTAATTTAATCATATTATGTATACTATTTACATTTACTTTTCCTTTCTACTCGCCATGCCTGGACCCATCACTGGTGCTAAGACCCTCTTTTTCTTGTCTTTAGGATATTTATTTCTCTTCTGATGCATGAGAACTGACAGAACCAGTTTTCATTTTTATGGTGAAAAAAAATGACACGAGGCCACTCTTTAATCGCCTATAAGCTCATTTAGACTGCACTCACTGTAAATAATTCTTACTGGCAGAAAACATAATGTAGATGAATGTGGTGCTGATTGGCAAACTTGAAAAAAAAAAAAATCAAAGTTGGCCCATCCACTGATGGTTGAGTTCAAGCAGGTAGTACCTGCAGAATCCAAAATCTTGTTTATAAGCTTCTGCTGTGGTTACCTGACAGAGATTCAAAGCTTATGAACATACAAGAAAATGTTTTGGGCCAAAGATCCCTTATGATAACATTTCCAAATTATTTTGTGGAGCCCTTTGTAAGAATAATTGCATTAATGGATATTAATTGCACTAGTGACCTTTTGTGATGCACTAGTCACGCAAAAGAACTTTAAATTCCTAGAGAATGAGTCAATGCCAGCTCCCACACACTGTCTGAGGCAGGAAAGGCAGGGGGAACCACAGTGATTTCACCTTCCATTTAAGTTTTATTTTGCCATCCAAAGCCAACCTCACAAGGGAGTGTGAAAAGTTATTCACGTTCTCCACCCTCTTCATTCTCAGCGAGCACTGTGCTCCTCTGGCTAATTCTGAGAGCATGCTTACACCACAATCAATGTTTTCAATGACCTGGGTTGCATCCCTTACTGAGATCCCACCATGCACACCCCCAAACATGGGTCAATCACCTCTTTACACAGAGCTGGGATGTATTTTGTGCTCAGCACTGCCCCAGCCACGTTGTTGGCACAAATCCATCTACAAAATCCTTAAGCACTTGTTTGACATCAGCACAGATCCAATTAAAGCTACACAGGTTGTGAAAATCCTGTCTGGATCGCCAAGTTATGCCCATCCACCTGAGGAATAGGAATGGTTCCTTTTGATGAACAGAAGTATTTACACCAACAGTCTCAGAAATTGCTCCTTTTCCAGTGCGCTGAAATCACGGCAAAAGTGATTTCAGATCATCACGGCAAAAATGCCTCAAACGGTCTGCACCTTCAAATAATGAGCACACTCACAGGCCTGCGAACAAATGTGCTGCAAAAAGATATGTTTATGTGCCAGTTCTCCTGTTTGTTCCCAAAAGACAGATTCTTGTGTAGGTTCTGCATCTATTGCCTAAATCCGTCGCGTTACTCACCATGAATCATTTCCCGATTGCAAAATGCTACAAAAGGCAACTGCAGAAGGAAAAGATGTAGAATCCATCTAATCACGGAGACTTGCCACAACAAGTGGCAATTTTTATTTCCATAAAATTTAAATTGATTGCAACACAATGCAAGCAGGTTATGTGCCGTGGAATCTGTGCCGCAGAACCTTAGAGCAGCACCTCAGTTGTAATTTTATCTTATCTCTGAAGGTTGTGACACATTTCACCTGAGACATCTTGCAAGTGATTATCTGAGGTAATGTGTGGGTGGGATGTGACTTTGGTAAAGCTGCATATCTGACAATAACAAATGTACATCTCCAGCTAAATTAAGTTGTTGGCCTGTCATTCATCACATTGATTCTACTCCCTTCCAGTTTAAAGTTGTGTCTGTCCTTTGGAGAGACAATTTAAGACAGAAATTACTTTCACGCCAGAGTTTCTCCTAACAGCATTTACTCAGATGTACTGAAACCTGGGATTAACACATTTATTTTAGGTGGGTTGTTTGGGGGTTTTTTTGTGTTTCTGTTATAAATGCTCACTGAATCTGCTGTGATATACAGTGTTACTTACGAGTGAATTGTAGGAGAAGGAAAATGGCACTCAGTAATTGATAATGTTATTATGGCAAGCCATTGAGTCAAATATAGTGCAGGCTGCATTGATCATCAATTAACAATTACATCCTTTCTCACTTTATTATATAATTTCCACTTTATTGTATAGCATGAGTGTCAAAGCAACTTAAGTGTTTCAGCAGCTGAAGTGGAAAAGATGCGAGCTACTTAATGGTTGCACTTTTTTTTTAGCTGAATTAATTTATTTGGTTGTGGGAATGTGCTTCCTTGGAAGCTGTTGCTGCAGTGAATCCATTTGAGAGTCAGCACGTTGTAAACAAAGCTTGTTATTAGGAAAATTAACATTAAGTGAGGATTTCCTCACTTGTGCTCTTCCAACAAAAGTAAAAATTATTTGGAAAGTGCATAGAGGCTTTTGACATATGGGAAAATAAATACAAAACCCCCCAACTAGTTGAATATTTTAGCTATATTTGAATATTTTAGCTATTTCTTTCTCTATATATATCCTTGAAAAGGGTGAAATGCACTCAGATACTGCTGCCAACATTGTCCATGATGGTTTCTCTGTGCACAGCATTCTCCTCTTCATACAAGGCAGGAAGATTCAGACATTCAGCTTCAAGCACATTGGCATCAGGCCTGTTGGCAGCTGTTTTTAAAGACACAGCTTTATGTATATATTTAGAGAAATTGGTTTTTCATCAACAGTTTTATGTATATATTTATGTATATATATTTGTGTATATATATTTATGTATATATTATGTATGTATATATTTATTTTACATATATATTTAGAGAAATTGTTTTTTCATCAACAGTTTCCAGTGCAATTTGCAATTCAGATCCCCTGTCCTCCAAGTGCCCAGCAGAGGGGCTGAGGCAGGAGAAATGAGACAAGAGCAGCAAGGTAAATGCCTTCTCTACTCGAGTATCTGCTGCAAGATGGCAGCATTTCCCAAACCCTTATTTTGTTGCTGACCATCTTTTTCTGCAGAGTTAACACTGGTTTTGCTTTTAAGGTTCTCTGTCAGGAGGGAGTGAAGGGAAGGGGGAGGAACATGTCTTGCCTGAAGACCTTATGACATAGGGCAGACAGCTGGATGGGAAATAATTTGTGGTTTTGTTTGGTACACCAAGAAAATGCTCCATAGCCTCCATGAATCTGTGAGAGTTTTTTTGAACTCTAGAGTTCCTTGCCAGCACTAGAGACAGCTAGGGAAACAAGGCACTTCTTCATGGGTAGGCAAAAGTATGACTGCATTAAGGCAAATTCAATCTCTTTTAATTACAAATGCACATTTGGAAAAGCTTTGTGTCTTTATGTGTCATTCTGTGTAGCTCTTCAGCCAAAAAAGGAAGGAAAAGGTAAGAAGGGAGCAGAACCTGACTTTTCCAAATATTTACTATGGTGTCTTCTAGTTCCTATTAGTTAATTGATTTTAAATCCAAAACTCAACGTTTAAGTGTGCAAGGACTTTTTTTATTCATTTGAGAATCTAACATTTTTATTTTTCTGTATTGAGACATCTGTTTCTAGTAAACCAGCAATTAATTGTATTAATTGTGAACTCAGTTAATTGTACAGGTCTAGGTTTACTGTTCAGGGGAATCATCCATGAGTCTGCAGCAGAAGTTTTGTCTGGGATTGCCTAACGTGTTTTCATTCTGAGCAATCTGTGTTTTCTAGCAGTCAGCTTGTCAGCCTTGCAGCGTGTTGCATGATGAAAGGAGGATTTCCAAATATATTTAAAGAGCTTCATCTATCCATAAATCCCATTTATTTCTTTTGGAGGGACAATGAAGCAGAAAGGCTTTTGCTTGTTTGTGTCCAGGCTGTGCTCTGTTGCCTGCACTGATGAAGGATGGAGCGCTGGGTTGAGGCTGTTTCTCTTTGAAGACAGAAGGACTCCTAAAGATTATAAATTGTTGCTTGGTTACAGCCCTGGTTTTTCACCTCTCCTAGGGATAAGATGCTGGGGAAGACAAAAAGTAGGGGTTTTTTTTCAGAAAACTCTTTACATCCAGGGTTCTTAATAGCTCCTTGCTTGATCCACGTTCCATTGTTTCCCTGGAGTGCCGTACATCTGTACAAGGGTGGCAGATGTCTGTTCTGAGTACCCTCCTGTACACATGTACAGCCCCCATTTCCACTTCCAATCTGCTGCCAGCATTCTGAAAATTCACATATTATGGGCCAGAAAATTGTCCTGTGTGGCTGCTGAAAGCAATGCACACCTGTGCTCTCGGCACTAAACAGCTGTGATATTTACAACCCTGTTTGGATGTGAAGCAGCCTTTAAAAAAATATATGAAAGAACAAATAACTAAAAAACTACCATCAGAGAGATTGCAAATAAAAACCATATCTTTTGTGTATTAAAATCAAATTTAATTTGTTTAATGTGTGTCCTAGGTGTTCTAGGGTGGTGCTTACTTTTGGAAATGGGTCAGTGATATTCCTCTACAAATAACTCCTGCCCATTTTGCTGAACCCAAATTTCTTTTGTGCTTCTTTAATACCTTCTCAATCTACTTAAGAAGCAGAAAACTGCTGACATGTGATGAGATTCTGAACCCGGGGTTGTCTAAATTCAGGACAAGGACATGGTCTGAGCACAGTGTGGAGGAAGCCTGGCCCTCCTACCTGTAACAGCAATTACACAGAAATGTGGTTGCAAACTACAAAATCACACAGTCACAGAACGGTCCTTTGGAAAAAACTGCTGGAAATCACCTAGCCCAACTGGTTCTGCAGCAGAAACGTGTTCAGTTGGGTTTTGATATCTCCAGAGTTGAAGGCTCCGCAATCTCATTCAGCAATCTGTTACACTGACCACTCTCACAGTAATCAGATTTTTACTTCAGCCTAAGTTGCATTTTCTGTGCTTTTATTTCCTTCTACTGCCTCATCTCTCACCAGTGGACTCTACCAAGGAGTATCTGGCTCCATCCCTTCTCCCCTCCCTACCACCCAGCACTTTATTGATGAGATACCCAAGAACCTTCCCCAATGCAGAAAACCCAAACTCTCTCAGCTTTCCCCCCCACAACAGACACTTCAGTCCCCCAGTCATGGTTGTGGCCCTAAACAATTCCCTGGACTTGCACCAGTTGTTTCTCATCTCTTTTGTGGGCTCTGGAATCCCAGAACTGCAGTTGTGTCCTATCAGTGTTGAGCAGTAGGTAAGAATCACCTCCTTTGACCTGCTGGCAGACTTCAAATGAATTTCAGACATTTTAGACAACTCACAAGAAAATATTTCACTAAGCTAAAAAGGAACACATGCAAAATGACATGCAAATCACCGCAGCTTCATGCATTCATATGTAAAACTCCCTGCAGATTAATTTTTACGCTGTTTATTCTCTTATCCTACAAACGCTTGTCTTATGCTTTGCCCCACGCCTTCTTTTTGAGAAGTTTATATCCTTCTGTGTTTTTCCAGCTGAGTTGTTGGTGCTGATAGATTTAGAGGATTTTATTAGCAGGCAGAGGTATCCAAATATCTGTCATCTCTTAAACAAGCCCTGGTTTTTGACTGACACATGTCACAGAAGAGCAGGTTATTTTCTCCTTGCCTCCAGAACAGACACCCTCCCGTCGTTTTACGCTTTGCACTTCATCATTTGGCTTTCTCCCAAAATCCCAACCAGTTAGTTTTTTGCCTGTTGGTTAAACTGTTTGAAACTCAGTTTATTTTGGAGGTTTCTGATCTCAGGCTGCTGTTTTATGGTGTGTGGGTAAGGGATGGAGCTGAGACCAGAAACAGAGGAGATTCTGTTTCTGCCTAAATCAGTAACAAAACATGACTGAGCTGCTGAGGCCAGGATCTCCTCCAAAGTCATTTTTCTGTGCCCCCCCTTCCCAAATCTTAAATTTCCTTAAATTCCTGATGAATTGGGAATTTAGAATGCGAGATATAAAGCAGCAAATTGTTCGATGTGGTTTACACTTTAACAGCGAAGGCACCCTAGAACAGGGATGAACTGTGCCCACCTCCATATGTTCATTCAGTTAACTCCTAAATCAGAGAAACTAAGGGTTTTTTTCCTTTTTTTCTCTTTTTTCTCTCCTATCTGACTCCTCTTTGAATGCAGTATTGATGGCTTCTCAGCAGACAGAGAGTGGGAGGGTGCTGCTGAAAGGCAAATAGAAATTAATAAAATAGAGGCAAGTATGTTTTCCAAGGTCTGGCAAGCAGCGAGATAATTAAATTGGGATTTAGGAGGTATAGAAATCTTTAACAGCAAAAATTTAAGGAAAAAATCCCTAGAGAGTTGTGCCAAATGTTAGAATAATTATGTCTTAAATAAAGCTTTATTTGTTTTTCTTCATTGATTATTGTAAATTCCAGATGCTGCCACAGCTTTGATTGATTGATTGATTAAATTGTTTATTTTATTATAGAAAACTGGGTTATATACAAATTACATAGTGGAAAACCAAATGATATTACTGATGAGTTAAACCATTCCACACCTTAGACTTCTTTCACCAAATTTTTTTGAAATTTCAAAAATGTATCTGCTTTAGTATTTCAGAACTGCAATATTTTAGCAGTTTTGTCCCAACCATATAAAGAAATTAGAATAACCATGGATATCTTTCAGGCTCTTTGGTCATACCTCTTCTCTCCCTAGTTAAATACAGAGAGTGTCAAGCACATTTGATCCATGTCTTTCTGTCTCATCCTCATCACTGCCTCACAAAACAAGCACCTAAATTCCCAATCCTGTCAATCTCACCTTCTAATCCAAGAATGTTCAGCTGCAGCCAAAACATTTCTGTTTTCAAGCATCTAAGGGTTGGGTTTTTTTACTTAAAATTCTGAGCTGCGGGTAGCAAGGAGACTTTTTAGGTAGAATAATAACAATAAAAATAACTGAAAATAGCATTTTCTATGGAATAATTTGGATGGTTTTCTTCTGAATAATTCTGATAGAACACTTCCTTCAAACCTACTTGCAGGAGAATTTAATATGTGGGCCTAATAATTTCCTTTATTAGATCTTCTCATAAACTAATTATTCTGTTTCATTTTGATTGGTTTTTTAGTGTTGGATTACTAATTCAATCTACAATTTTTAGAAGCAAAAGTGAGAACTACAGGGAGCAATTTCAGGGGGAAGTACACTGATATTAAAATTTCCCATATGAATTTATAAGCCTTTCTGCGGTTTACAGTGTGCTTTTTGAAATGTGGCAGGGAATTAATCTTGCAATCTGCTGAATTTTGATTTCCCAGTGGAAATCAGCCGGGAATGGTCAAGGCTACGAACGATGGAATTATCCTTTGCACATGGGAATGCTCAGGGCTGGTTCTGGGGGATGGCAAAGCAACCATTTGGCTGTGGCAGCAGACAGCTGAGGAAAACAAAACACTGAGAGCTCTAGAAAGACAGGCTAGACATGTTGTGGAAAGGAAAAGATTCCCCCACAAACATCATTTCCCATCCTCACCTTTCCATTCCCAAAGGAAAAGCAAACCCAGCTCTGGAGCTCTGTCCCCACATCTCAGAGCTGAGCACCAGTTGCTCTCAAGTAAGGCAAATTTCAGCCATTTCTGACTAAAAGGCGTATTTCTGAATGCTTGTGGTTGACTTTCCTGTTTTTACCTACAGCTATCATCCTCACAGTCAAGGAAAAGGGAAGGGGAGCTGTCAGTCCAGCTCCCAGGATTTGGCCACCGTGGCAAGGGGCTCTGTGGCCAAGAGCTGGCACAGACTGAAGCTGACTTTTACCACCCCATCTCACCTAACTCTATTCTAGCAATACACAAGGGATTGGTGTTTCAGACCCTGCTGACAGTTTGGATATTGGGGTTCATCTTTCCTGCATGTTCTGTGCAGCAGAAAAAGGAAATTCTTTGCATTTTCCAGGTTGGTGTCTGTTGCAGCTCAGCTGAGCAGGGGGGGCTTGTCTAAATGACTCCACTGCTCCCAGAATACACAGATGTTATCTCGAGGTTATGTCAATTTAAAGGCACTCTGTTTACTAAGCACTGCTGTGTCTTTAAAATCAGACAACGCCTATGTACATATAGAGTGTGCCTTTAGTTATTATCAGCAAATAAACCCTCAGTAATGAGGTTTCAGATCTATTGGCTCAGTGTTGATAATAATTCTCTGAGGAACCGACTCCAGCCCATTAGGCAAGGCTGCTTCTGCTGCCGTGGTTGTTAATTTGACGGGACTGTGTCACATTAAGTAGAACAAACATGTTTTCACCAGCTCAGCCATCCAGAACGGACATGGCTGTTACTCTAACAACTGGATATTGATTGGGAGCATTCACCCTTCCCGACCCAGGGCTGGTACATGGAAACAGAGCCAGCCCTGATTAAGGAATTGCATGTGTTTGTGCACATGTGTGCAGTGTTAATGGGCCACATAAATTTCAGGCCTTTTTTGGATTCGTGTCGTGTTAATGCTCTGAGCATGAGATCTGTCACTCCTTTCCTGCAGAGGCTGCGAAGCCTCATTTATCTTTAATTATTTATTTGTCTGCATCCTTGTACCCATCTGGTCAGACCATGCTTTCAGGGTCCACCGCCCCATATTGAAAAATTTGTTTATTAGCTGTAGATCCAATAAAACTGTCTCAGGAAGTGATGAAGCTGAAGAACTGTTGTGATTCGCTTCTGGTTTTGAGCTCACACACGGCATAATTCAGCAGATAACACTTTTTGTGTGTTCTTGGTACAGAGAATATCATTAGCTGGTCATTTCTATAGACAACCCAGAAGCAGAGGAACTAAGGGGGACCAAAAAACCCAAAAAAACAATAAAATGAGAGATTTTTCATTTATTAATGAAAATAAGCTACCTTTATCAGGAATAAAGGCTAAATATCTCATATGTTTTCTATAAAATAGAATATGCACAATAAAAACATCTATAATACATTTTTTCCATTATTTAATATGGCTTTTCTCGTAGCAATAAAGATTCATAATAAATAAATTATAAAATATTTTAAATCATTTTAAAAATCTAGATTTTAAAAACTTAAATGCTTTGTTTCCAATATAACATACTTAAGAAAACAACGAGACGTTAAGAAAATGAAAACACTTTGAAAATTAATTTTTTTTACATTATTGGTTTCAAGATATAGCAAACAGAAACTAAAATTCCATTGCTCTTGCATTTCTCTCCATTGTAAAGAAGGAACAAGCAATGCAGCAGTGAAGAAAACAACAATGAACAATGAAAATGAACAATCTGAAAGTTAAAAAAAGAAACTTTATGGACATGGGTCATTAAGATAAAATAGAAATATACTACAGTGCTAAAATTCAAGAAAAATAGGGATGAGAAAACTGCATAACCAAGTAATAAAGGAGAGGTTCTGAACAGCAAAAGATAATGCTGATCAAAGAAAAAAATCATGCCACGTATGGAAACCTTTCTCTCTACAATGTTAGTGAAATAATTTTGAATGAACAATGAATGAACTTGTTAAAAAGTACCAGGTTTATGGAAACAATTTTTCCAAAGGATCTGTTTTGGTATTGCACGTGCTTTTATTTTCCCACCTTGTTATACTCCCAAGCATCTGAAACAATCAGAGGAAATATTGTTTGAAAACTCTTCAAGAAGAGCGTGTGGGATAATGAAATTTAATGTTCGTTTACTGCAGCTCATAATTTGTGAAGCAATCAATCCCAGAAATATGTTTTGATACTTTGCTTTGTGGAGATCATTGGAATTCAGCTGAGTGGATGTGATGATGAAAAGTGATTCTGGCATCACTGCATTTGAAGGGAATTAAAGATTCAGGGGAGCTCTGCAGAGGGATGCAAGACTGGAAGAACACCAGGACACACAATTAGTCATAGGGGAGGATTCTGCTGTGATTTTAAAGTGATCAGTGCATTGCTTTCTCATATTATTAAGCTATAAATTACTTTATATAATTACCCCAGAAAATTAGACTTTTTATTACAGAACAGTGGTGCTGCAGCATTTCATATAAATGTAATCATGTATATTACAAAAAGCATCCATCACCCTGCGATGAGCAATCAGTGTCCAGTTGCAGCTAGTCAATATTACTGTTCTAATTTTGCTGAAATGTTGGATTCTGATGAAAATTTTATTTGGAAATTTTAGAGGAATATTTTGCAGGATTGAGTTTTATTGGCACAAGACCTTTCAGGTTTTTAACATGATTTCTGCAGTCACAGAATGGTTGGAAGGGAACCCCAGTGTTCATCTGGTCCAACCTCCCTGCTCAAACTGGGTCAGCATTTATCTGTTCCATGGTGAAACCAAACTTGGTAACATTTGATGGCAATTATGGCTTTTCCCATTGTTTCGCCAGCGTGTGTCCCTAAGATTCCCATTCCATTCTCCTAAAAGGCACTGGGGGATAGCAAAAGGATCCACCCTTGGCTTTCTCCCAAACCCATTTCTCTGAGTACACCCACCTTCTCCTAGAATGTCTCAGCCCCTACAGCCACTCATAATTCTCTTTGTTCCCCATCCCTCCTTGTGCAAAGGTCCTTTCCATCCACCCATAATTTTGGGTTGGCAGCAGATTCCTGTGTTCCCCTCAGAAGTGGTCTGATCTTCCCAGGTACCTGCAGGAGACAAAGAAGGTGATCCTGTGGCTTTTTTTCTTTACAATTGCACCAAGCTATCAATGTTTTCATTACCAGAACTGTCAAAGGGTGGGAAACTGATGTCTAGCTTCGAGGAAAATAAATTATTATTGTTGAGGATGATACTTGAACCAGACCCTGATTTTAACAGCTCTGTATCCGCTTGATTAAATCAACACTGGATGGAATAACATCATAACCCCAATAACATGGGGTGGGTTTGATTGAATCCCAATGCTTCACACAATTATGAAATTCCTTTTGAGTGATGTGCAACTTACTGTCCTCTGCTTCATTCAGTTTCATCTTCGTGAAAGGGAAAACTGTTTTTTTGTATTAAAGTAAGAGAAATAAGACTGCAAATTCGTTAAATCTGGTTGAGTGACAAGGAAAAACAATAAGAAACTGGTGTTTGATGGGTATTTTGATGTTTGTGTATGGGTGTCTGCCTACTTTTACAGTAGAGCAAGACTTGCATGCTAAATAATTCTTTACTCACTGATTTTTTTGTTTAAAAATATAAATAGGTTGTCTAGCAGAAAAATTATCACATTGTGAATTTTTTTGTTTGTTTTAAATGTGCCTTTTAATTTTCTCATGTTTTCCTTATAACTAGGATGTTCTTAGCCTCGTGTCTTTCTCTCAACATTCCTCCTGACATTCTTGGGCTAAATGCACGAGGTAATGTTTTCCGTATGCCACAGTGTGACTAGAATGAGAACAAATCATTTTGATCATGCTCAGGAATCCCAGCAGACATTTTAGTTTTCTGTATCCTTTGCTTGGAATGAATGGGAATAAAGATGTCTATCTCATCAACCTAAATATATTTCCAATCTGATTTATGCTGCAAAGGAGATTAGAGAATCCTAATGGCACTGCCTGCTGCTTTTCCTTCAGAGGAGAAGAGTTGATAAAAGAGATGTTTAAATCCTTATCACTTAATGTCTAATAGCAGCCAGCAATTTAAATAAGAGGCTTCAAATATCTTACAGGTTGGACTTATGCCTCCTGCCAACCCTCACTGCACTTGGTTTAGGGTTTCAGTGTTTCCTTTAAAATGCCAGTATCAAGATAAAATTAAGGATTTCATTTTGAAGCCTATGGTATAATCCAGTGTATTTATTGAAGCCAAATTTGTTCCAAACCATGCTCATTGGTTTTGGGTGCTCTTTAAAGTCAATGCAATTTCTGCCCTAATCCCAGACAGATTCAGGCATATCACCAAAATTAACTTTTTGATACCTTCAAACTCAAGTCTACACTATTACAAATATTTATATATTTCCCCCTTTTCTACATGGCAACATCTTGATAGTCAGTGGTTTGATGTAACAGCGGGGCCACTGAATTCATGATCACTTCTGAAGATCTCTACATGAGCAACTCCTACAAAATGTGTGGAGCTCTTTTCCTAGTGAATGGTTGCATTTTCAGCCAGTGATTAAACACAATTTACCTCAGGAAAATATTAAAAAAAATTATCTCTGTGTTGCACGAATTACCATTTTTTTTCCAAGACACAACATTATTTTTAATATAAACATTAAGCACATACCTAATTTGCTGGGTTGTTTTTTTTTTTTACATTGACAGAAATTGCTGTTTTGCAGCTCCATGTTGAACTGTGTGTGGAGTGAATTAAAATTATTAACAAGTGAAAAAAAAATTATTAACAAGCCTCCCCTCTAAAGACCATTGGCTGGGTAATAAATCAACAAGGGACACCACAGGATGATGAAACTGCTGCAGCCCACAGTTATTACAACACATGGGGCACCGTCAGAGGACTTTAATCCCCCTCAGGAAAAATAATTTATTGCAACAACATCCTCAGAACTTCCCTTGTTGATACAAAAATTATTGGGATGGAGCATTTGGCAGAGCAATATTAGCATTGCTGAGCAGGTTGCACATAGTCTGTGAATCCACATCTGTACCTCCAGCAGCAAAAAAAATCATCTGATTCTGAACCAGAGACATGGTGAAACCAAAAATCTCTTATTTGAGGCAATTTGATGATAAAAATTTGATGATAAAACCTATTTCATTTTCATTTTAATGATGAGAGAAGATGTGTACACACGAACTAAGCATAAAATTCTTAATTTGGCCTTAAGGATTGCCCTGGTAATTTCAGTGAGTGCTTGAAATCCTGCAAAATTTGCTTCTGCAGGGAGAAGATGCCCAAGATGGACATCAGAACATAAAAAACCTTGGGGTGATATCTGCCCCCTATTATTTCCATATGCTGCCCTTGCTGAAGGGAAAAAGCAGAGTATGTGCTCGGCCTTTGGACCAGGCTGGGGAAGAAAATTGGCTCAGAAATCTTTGCCACCTTTTTCAACATTAGATGAACAATTTAACCACATTTCCTGAGTGGGCTGGCCAAGCTCAGATGTGATGAGGTATAAAGTAAAAAAAGCTCAACGTGGGCAACTGAGAAACTACTTTTGTAACCTAAATATGGAGTCATTGATGGTACTGGGCTTCTTGCTTTTGTTGGGGTTTTTTTTGTTTGTTTTGGGGTTTTTGGCTTTTTTTTTGTTTTGGTTTTTTTTTTTTTTT